>PVHY01025153.1:0-18747 GCA_004024945.1 Uropsilus gracilis | reverse complement strand
AGAGGGGGAATGGTCAGGGAGGGTGGGGGGGTGAATCCCGGTATTACAAAGATATGAAATGTATATATATATAAACTATTTGATTATAAAAAAATTTTTAAAAAAAATATTGTACATAATGATTATTGCACTTTGAATTTTGTCAGTATAAATTCTGTGGGATTTCTTTGCCCTCTTTTATATATTATCAATTGTGTTTATTGGTCCACAAAACCTAAAATATTTGTTATCTGGCTCTTCACACTAAAGCTTGCCAACCCTGTCCTAGAACATAAATGAAAACAGGAAAAATTAGTGGAAGACATGAGAAAATTAAAAGACCATGGAAGCCATATCCATTAAGCCTCAGGTGACCTCTGAGGAGAACTCAAGAGGCAGGGGCAAGGAGGGACACAAAGAAGACACTGAAGAAGGACTCAATTATTTCATACAGAAAAAGCCCCATACCAAGTAGGCTGATGAAAGCTACAAACCCTGGATTCTTAACCCTATTCTCACAGAACTATAACATCTCAGGAGAGTATCTGAAAATTTCCTAACAGAAGATATGAGGACATTAGCTATAAAGGAAAAGGGTGAGACCAGCACAAGTGTTTTTACAAAAGCACGCAACGCAACAATTTCCTTAAAGGTCTAAGGGGAAACTATTTTGAATTTAGAAGATAAAGCCAACTGTAGGAAATATAGTTATTTTCATACTTGCAGTGCCATGGAATCTTTACACCATAAAAAAGCTTTTTGAAAAACATACAGAGGATGTATTACCAGCAAATAAAGACAGGGACCAAGTTTTTTTTAAAAAGGAGCAGAATAACCCAGAAATGCAATGAAGAAAAAAAAAAAATCCCAGGATGCAATGAGCCAATAAAGCAACCCATACACACTAAAACTAGCCAGTAGAGGGCCCCACAAGAATGTAAACTACATGACAAGCTTTAGAAGTTCCTGCTAACAGTTTGAAAGAAAAAAGAAAAGCACCTTACTAGAAACTCTAGAAAACAAAAAGACTGTCCAAGACAAAAAACAAGATCCCAATATGAAACATACTAAATTATTACCTGATTCTGAACACCAGAGAATACGCTCATCTCCACCTGACCTCAAAGTCTTGACAGACTTCTTCAGAATGACAGGTATCATGGCAGAAAATCACATTTTCCCACTCAGTCTGATCAATCCACATGGAACAGAACTCAGACTAAATTAAGTTATGAGGTGTACATTTTTGCTTTTGGATGGCTGTTGCTTCTAGGTTTTCAGTAGCTATAAGAAATATGTGGGATAAAAAAGATGATAAATTCAAACTGATAGTTTTAATTCAAAATGAATCCAACAGGATTTTTCCTTAAATTACTTTACACTTACATCTCTTTGTTCTTACATGAAAAATCTTGGTTCCCGATAACATTTGTAAACGGTTGCTACCTACTAAGTTGATTTCAAGACCTGCAGTTTGGTGATGCCAGGACAAAGCAGCTTTCTTCAGACTTGGGGGTCAGGGAGGAGGGCATCTGAGTCCAGTGAGTTTCCCAGGACTGATTCCCCCAGTCCTTGTTATCCAGCATTCCCCGACACTGGTGCTGTCACTCACAGGTAATGCTGGGGTGGCAAGAACTTGGCTTCATCGCCTTCCAAGCGTTTTCCCAAAGCCTGGTCGAGCGGACATCTATTCACTTGAGTCAGGATCATGCCTGCAGCTCCATTCCTTATGCAGGGCAGAAGGGTGAGCTGGGAGAAACACCTTCCAGCTCTGTCTACTAAGGAAGGAAAGGGAAGGGAGGCTCTAATTCACTTATAATTAGGAAGTTAACAAAGAAATACTTTCCACTGGATCAAAACCAGTAACAAATTGCCAAACATAAAACACTACTTCTGACTCTAGGGAAGTTTTGTGTGTTTTGTTTTTTTTTTAAATGGAAACTTAACTGACAAAGAACTTGAAAAGAAGGGCAGATGGAAGGCTGAAGGGAAAAGTCAGCATCTGACCTAGTAGCCTTATTTCCTAACAGTCCCTGAAGACTATTACAGAAAGACCTGCTGGCACTCTAACTCCACCAAAGCACAATATATTCTAAAAACAAGTCTATATAAATGTTTGTATGTCCTCTCACCCATTCCCACAATCCCGCAGCATTTTCCAGTATGTAAAGAGCAGGGCAGAAGTCCCAGGCATGCTGCATCTGTGAGCTAGGGGTCCCTTGACAGCTGAACATTAACACTCCTTGAGGGAGGTTCTGGGACAGCAGCAAGCATTGTTTGTGTGGCAAGCAAGCATTGCCGAGGCCCTCTTGCTCCCATAGCCCCCTTGACAGGCATCCTAAAGGGGAGAAGACTGTTCACCCTCTTGAGGTCCCTAGCAAATACACCAAGGAAAAGGTGACCTAGAAGGGCAGCTCTAACTCAATCTTTCAATCCTTTATTATTGATTTTAACTGACAAAGGTCAGCAGTGATGAGGATGGCAAGAGCACAATGAACATCATCCTCAGATCCTTGGTCTCCTAATTTGTATACAACATAAGATGCCTTATTCCATCTTGGCTACTTTGGTCATCCTGAGGTTTTAAAAAAAAAAAAAAAAAAAAGTCAAATTAAATTCTTCATTCTTTCACTTCACAGCTTTCCAATAATGCACTAGTTCCTCTGCAACTGCCAGAGAGAATTCGGATATCAGTGGTCATTCTTATGGAGCTCAAAGTGCCCCACCTTTGTGCAGCAGGAGTCTCTTCCAAGTGGAACCTGGCAGCTGTGCCGGCACCTCTCAACACCTTCTCCTCAGCCCTGGAACTGGCCACTGCTCCAAGGAGCACTGCTACCTCTGGAGGAGAATACAATTTCAGGTCACCACCAGCACCAAGAGGGCTCACTGGCAACAAAGAGAGAGGAAATAAGCTTCTTGTGTTCAGGAGAAATGACCTCAATTTCATAATGAGTGAATAATGGTATTTCCAATTCAAATTTAGAATTAAAAGATCTTTGGTTAACTCCACTGATCATAACTGCACCTGTTTTTTTCTTAAACTGAATGCCAGGGCCCAATGATACTACTGTGACTACATTTCCACTGTATCCTACAACATATACAACAGTTGCAAAAATAATTCCAATATTATTAATATGATTACTGAAAACAATATGTTTAAGGTTCTATGTTAATCTCCTTTGTGTATATCCCACTGGGGGCATCCTATTCAATGTCTGTGATTTAATTACTTGAAATAACTCTTTTCTATGGGATTATGGCTTTTTGTTGTTATATCCTTCATAAATACTTTGCTTTTTATTTAAATTATTTTTTAATGTTCTGATTTATCTTATAAAATTGTAAATTTGGTTCCAAAGTTACAAGACGTATGCTAACAGATCACTCCCAGGTAATCATCTGAAAAAGTCTTATTTCTCCTTTTGTTAGCCTGAGAATTTTGGAGTCCCTGGAGGTCCTTCTTCCCAGCTGCCATACCCCACCGAATAGATATAGCATAGCATAGCATAGTGAACCCACACTCTTGAGGTGAATGGCTGCAGAAGACAATTTAGCACATAAATCATCTCATATTTTGCCAGTTTCCTTGGAGTAGGTTCCTGCAAATAGGATGCTGGGTCAGTCAATACACTACAGCCCAGCCAGGGGCTGTGCTCATTTCCTCCAACTCTAGGAATTCTGCTAAGATGAACAGTGAAACCAGGTAACTTGCTGTGGTCTTAATTTGTATTTTTCTTATTAAGTCAGTCTGCATTACCTTTCAATGTATTTAAAAGCAATTCATATTTTTCTCTGTGAACAGTGATGAGTCTTCCTGCTTGTTTTTCCCTCTCAGGTGCCTGGTCTTTGTATTCCTTATTTTCAGAAGCATCTTATGCATTTACCTTTTAAGTTGTCAATATTTTTCTCAACATCTCCCAAATACTGAACATAAAGACAGCACAAGAAAACTACAGACCAATATCTCTGATGAATACTGACATAAGAATCTTCAACAAAATACTAGCAAATCAAATTTAATAATGTATTACAAGGATTATCATTATGACCAAGTAGGATTTATCCCAAGAATGTAAGAATGCTTTGATTTAATATACGTAAAGTAATATAGTGACAAAGGAAAAAATATATAATATCAATAAATGCAGAGAAAGCGCATAGTAAGATTAGCACCTATGTCTAATGGAAACTCTAAATAAGATGGGAATGAAAGGGAGCTACCTCAACATATTAAAATCCATCTTTCACAAACCCAAAGCCAATAAGGAATGCTGAAAAACTAAAAGTTTTCCCCATAAGACTGGGAACAAGACAAGGATGCCCACTGTCACCATTTTTTTTAAATCTGTGCTCAATATTTTAGCTAGAGCAATCAGACAACAGGAAAGAAAAGGAATCCAGGTTGGAAAAGAAAAAGTTAAACTGTCATTGTTTGCAGGTAATATGACAGCATAAACCCTACAGATTTCACCCAAAAAGCTGTTAGAAACAAGGCCGGGCATGGTGGCTCGTGCTTGTAAGCTTCAGCCTATGAAGCGGCCGGGGCTAGGGATCGTGGTTCGAGTCCCACCTGGGGCCGGTAGCGAGACCTAGTTCCAAAAAAATAGCTGGGCGTGGTGGCGCGCGCCTGTCATCCCAGCTACCTGGGAAGCTGAGACTGGGGATTGCTTGAGTCTGTGGTACCCCGGGCAACGAGAGCCTGCGGTTCCACAGGCAAAAATACCAAGACCCAGTCTCAAAAAAAAAAACAATAAATACCACAAAGTGGCATGTTACAAAATCAGCATGCAAAAATTTCTTGCATTTTTACATATAATAATGAAGAAAAAGAAATCAATACCATTCACTCACTTTAAAAGAAGCAAATCCTAGAAATTAACTTACCCAAATAGGTGAACTATGTCATTAAAAGACTTCTATCTCATTATATAATGAGATGGAAAAACATTCCATCCTTATTGATGGGTAGAATCAATATAACTCAAATGACTATTCTAGCAAAGGCAATATATAAATTTAATGGAACCCCCATCAAAATACAACAAGACAGTCTGCAAATAAATAGAATAAAATTTATATGGAACAATTAAAGGCCTCAGATAACAAAAGCAATGCTAAGAAAAAAAGGAAAGAAATGGTAACATTACATTACTTGAATAGTACAACAAGGCAACAGTAATCAGAGCAATATGGTGTTGGCACAAAATAAATACATGGATCAATGGAACAGAATTAAAATCTCAGATATCAATCCACAAAAAAAAAATTAAAAATTAAAAAAAAAATCAATCCACAAATATATATTTAATTTGTGACAAAGGAGTCATTGAAAGTAGGCAATCAGGGAATAAGAAGCGTACCTGGTCATTGCTCCAACTATGGAAGCTAGCAATCAGGGACTAAGGATACCAGAGCTGGCAAGGAGCAGGTTTACTGGTACTGGTACTGACTCAGCAGATTCATATCCAAAGGCTGAGTGCCCCTACTAGGGCGTTAAGGGTTTATATACACGTTACATGTACTGATGTTCCAGGTAGGTTATGGGTGGTAGTACATGGCCTGATGTGGCAAAGATAGAATGAGAAGACTCAAGGAGAAACTGGGTTGTATAACAGTAAACTGAGTCAGTGAGTCGTAGGTTATTTATCTAGACCCCCTAGGCTCTATTTCTTAGGTGACTGTGCTTCAGCATATTAGGTATCATGCTTTCACCTGGTCATCATACTTCACCATGAGCATACAATGGAGAAAGAATCTCTTCAACAAATGGTGCTGGTGCTGGGAAAACTGGCTGGTCACATGTAAAAGAATGAAGTTGGATTACTCTCAAACTCCATGCACCAAAAAAATTAAAAATGATGAGTGACTTAGATATAAGACCTACAACACTAAAATATACTGAGGAAAGCAGTGGCAATACTTTTCACAACATCAATGATAAAAAGGTATTTTTAGAGACTTGATCACTACCACAAGGGAAATAAAAGCAAAAAAGACAACTAGGATTATCTCAAATTAAAAACTTCCTACACAGCAAAAGAAAACATAAGTAGATTAAAAAGATATCCTATATAGAATGGGAAAAAATATTCACACATCATACAACCAAGAAACTACATCAAAAACTTAATATAACAATAAAATAACCAACAACTCTAATGGGCAGATTTGAGCAGATAATTCACCAAAAAGGATATCCGAAGGCCAACAGATACATGGAGAACGTTCATCATCACTTTTAATTAGGTAAATGCAACTCAAAGCCAATGAAATAGCCTTTCACACCCATGAGAATGGCATGTACTAAAAAGACTTCCACAAGTGCTGGAGAGGATGCAGAGAAAGAGAAACCCAATTACTTTGTCAGTGGGAATGTAAACAGGTTCAGTCATTTTGGAAAACAATCTAGATTTATCTTTAAATAATGAAAATGAGCTGGGCTTGGTGTCGCGCCCCTGTTATCCAGCACTGGGAGGCAAGAGGCCAGAGATCGCTTGAGTTGTGGTTTGAGACCAACCCAGGCAACACAGCAAGACCTGGTCTCGAAAAAACAGCCAGGCATGGTGGCAGGCACCTAGAATCCCAGCTACCAGGAAGGCTGAGGCTGGGGATCACTTGAGTCCACGGGTTCAAAACTACCCCTGGCAATATAGCGAGACCTAGTCTCAAAAACAAAAAAAAAAAAAAAGAAAGAAAGAAACCTGAAAATGGAAATATGGTATAACCCAGCAATCCTACTTGGGCATCTATCCAAATGGCATAAAATCATCTACTCAAAGAATTATATGTTCTATGTTTACTGCAGCATTTTTTACAATAGTTAGGAGATAGAAACAAACTAAATGACCAGTGAGATAAAGGACTGGAACAAGAATATGTGGTAGAGTCACACAATAGATTGCTAGTCAACTTAATGTTGCTATTTATAACAAATCAGCATTTATAGCAAATCAGAATGATATTAGATGTTTACACAGTGAACTATTCACAAAGCAAAATAATTAGAGAAACTAGCAGACACAAATAGTCAAAGTGAGATTTCTAAGGTTAAAGGGCGGTGGGAGCCGGAGGCATGCGCCTGTAATCCCAGCTACTCGGGAGGCTGAGGCTAGGGATCATTTGAGTCCATGGGTTCGGGACAACCCCAGGCAACATAGCGAGATCTAGACTCTAAAAAAATCAAAATAAATAACAAATAAAGGGGAGTGGAGAGAAGAAAAGGTAAAAGAGTATGAGAAATGGGAAGAGGAAAAAGGGGTCTTCAGAGAGGAGTAGAAGCCAAGGGAGGGAGAGGCATGGACCTCAGATCTTTAGGACTTCAGTTGAAAATCTCCAACCTGCAGGTGACCCAACAAAGCAATTAGGGTAAGAGACTGCATTTCAAGATCCTAGTTAGATTCTTTTGGGCTCAATCCCCACTGGGAGAAGTTATATTAAGAGAAGGTAAGATCACCTGAGAGTCTCCACATAAAAACACGAATTGTGTACTAAAGACACCTAAAGCTACAAAGGGTCATTTCAGCTCCGTTCACTGTTAAAGGAGTGACCTTCAGGAACCATGGTCAAAAGAGGCAATCTGTCCAGTTTGTCTGGAAGTTTTCTCCAAACCCCTTTCACTTTGCCATGCATACTTGTTGTTCTGATTACTTGCTATATTGGCTGACAGGAAGGCAGGCTCTGAAATTGACCTGTCCCATCTGTCAAATTGTAAACAAGCTCTGGAGAAGTTGGAAAAAAGAGAATGTTGACAACTTTTGTCAAATAGCATGATGGTTTTCAGAATCAAATGAGCTCCTGAGGTTCCCAGGAGACAAGATCCTGAATGCAATCTCTGCAAATTCCTTCCCTGCACTCTCAGATGACCCTTTTCTAAGAAGTATCAAGTGAAAGACTGGCCACAAGCAGATGGAAGACCCCCAGAGATTTGCCTCCCTGGCCTATTGTGGGCACTCTTTTTCTGCAGGCCATTACTAGGAGGTAGAAGTGGGAAACAGAAAGAAGTGGGATCCGGGAATCTGCAAGGACTAGACAGAGAGAGGAGGAAAGGTTTGTCTTTTCAGCATGGCTTTGGCAGCATCAGCATGAAGGCATTAATAATCAACACCAGCTCAATTGCAAAAACCAGAATTCCTGTAGGGCCCCAACTTTAGTCGCATATTCTTTGATATGTTGAGATGAGAGAAAGCAAGTTTTTTGATGTTAAAAATGGTATCATCTTTTTTTTTTTTTTTTTTTTTGAGACTAGGTCTCGCTATTTTTGCCCATGGAACCGCAGGCTCACGTTGCCCGAGGTACCATGGACTCAAGCAATCCCCAGCCTCAGCTTCCCAGGTAGCTGGGATGACAGGCGCACGCCACCATGCCCAGCTATTTTTTTTGGAACTAGGTCTCGCTATGGGCCCCAGGCGGGACTCGAACTGCAATCCCTAGCCCTGGCCGCTTCATAGGCTGAAGCTTACAGGCACGAGCCACCATGCCTGGCCTACGGTATCATCTTTAAAAACTGGGGCCTTTGGGTTCATTCTTCTGTCCTGAGTTGCCTGGAGAAAGGGACAGCAATACTCTCCAGAACATATGTCCATGAAGTTTAGCCCTTTATTGAAGCTTTGAGAGAGGTGTATGAACCTTTGAACTAAGTTTCTCATTTTCCTTTTCCTCCCAACACAGCTGCTTCAGGTTTTTTGACCAAGAACTTTAAGAATACATACATATTTGATGGTGATTCAACTTTGTTCACATGGGAACTGTCAGAGGTGAGGACAATCTCACTGCGACATCTGTCACCCAACTGATAACCAGCCAAGGTTGATTCAGCTGATTTGGCAGGCGTGGGAGGGAATTCCCTTCCTCCCTCACCACTCCACGTGTGTCCCTCCAGGAGCTTCGCACTCAAAGTCAACGAGAAGGGCCTTGCCCAAACAAATGGGAACTGTCCTTTGCCCAGTTCAATAAATATACCATGGTATAGTCGTTGAAGTGGTATGTTATATATCACAAGCAAAAAGGCACCAATAGGCTTAATCACAAACACCAAATTTCTGAGATTCTGAATCTTTTGCAATCAGATTACAGACAGATAGAAATGAATTTTTTTTTTTTTTTGAGACTAGGTCTCACTAATTTTGCCCGTGGAACCGCAGGCTCATGTTGCCCGGGGTACCATAGACTCAAGCAATCCCCAGCCTCAGCTTCCCAGGTAGCTGGGATTACAGGTGCATGCCACCATGCCCAGCTATTTTTTTGGAACTAGGCCTCGCTACGAGCCCCAGGCGGGACTTGAACCATGATCCCTAGCCCCTGCCGCTTCATAGGCTGAAGCTTACAGGCACGAGCCACCATGCTCGGCTAGATAGAAATGATGTTTAGGGGGTAGAGAGAAAGGTGTGTGTGCAGCTTTGACCAACATTAAGGCTGGAGACTTCCCCGCAAGAGGGAGGAGCTGCTGAAACAGCTAGATGACCTAAAGGCAGAGCTGTCCCAGATGTGAGCAGCCAAAGTGACAGGCAGAGTGAGTTCAAACTCTCAAAGATTTAAATTGTTCACAAATCCATCACCCTGTTCTCACTTTTGTTAGAACCTCAGAAAGTTCTACAAGGTGAAGAAGTACAAACCCCTGCTTCTGCAGTCAAAAAAAAAAACACATACCACACACCACCAGCTCACCAAGGACAAGCAGAACCTGAAGACCAAGCAGCAGCAGAAGGAACGGCTATATCCAGTGTGGAAGTACATGGCCACAGCCTGAGCATTACAACATCAATAAAAAACTGGCTGACATCAAAACAATTAAAATGAAAACGGTTTGCTTTGAGTTTCTTTTTAATAGTTAGGTTTTACATTTTCTTGAAATCTACAAAACATTTATTTAAAAAAGAAAAATTATTCTGAGTAACAAACACATACTAAACGCAACCAACTTAAGGTCTGTTTAATATTATTTGTGTTCAAAAAGGCCCTTGTAGAAAAAGAAAAAGGGAATAGAGTGGGAGAGGAAAACAAGAATGGAAAAAAATAGCAAAATGTTACATAAACACACCATATCAAAAAGTACAATGAATGTAAAGGACAAAATAGGCAGAAGTGAGATTTAAAAAAAAAAAAAGCAAGATATATAAGCTGGGCATGGTGGCAAGTGCCTGTAAGCTTCAGCCTAGGAAGCGGCGGCGGGGGCTAGGGATGGCAGTTTGAGTGCCGCCACGGGCAACATAGTGAGACCTAGTCCCAAAAAACAGATGGGTGTGGTGGCGCAAGCCTATAATCCCAGCTACCTGGGAAGCTGAGACTGGGGGTTGCTTGAGTCCATATCACCGGCAACGTGAGCCTGCGGTTTCCCGGGCAAAAACAGTGAGACCTAGTCTCCAAAAAAATAAAAGATATAGTAAAATTCTGTTAAGATAGAGTTTAAATGAATACAAACCTATAGACATCTTGACAGACATACCATGAAAACATGTAGCATAAGAAAGCTGGTGCAGCTCTATTAACATTAGACAAAGTAAATTTCAATATTACCCCAGAAATAAAGATAGAATTTCTTTTTTTTTTTTTGAGACTAGGTCTCACTATTTTTTGTCCGTGAAACCGCAGGCTCACGTTGCCCAGGGTACCACGCAAGCAATCCCCAGCCTCAGTTTCCCAGGTAGCTGGGATTACAGGCACACGCCACCACACCCATCTATTTTTTGGGACTAGGTCTCCCTATGTGTTGCCCCAGGCGGGACTCGAACCACCATTCCCCAGACCCCGCAGCAACTCCATAAGCTGTCGCTTATAGGCATGTGCCACCATGCCCGGTCTAGTATTTCATTAAAGTCATTTCAACAATAATGATTCTTAATAACAGAGCTTCAAAATACATAAACACATAAATTAACAAAACTGCAGGGAGAAACAAATCTCAGACAGTAACTGGGGTTTTAACAGCTATCTCTCAATAAATGGTAGAATTAGTAGACTAAAGTTCAGAAAGAACACTAGTGGTACTTTATAAAGTTAAATACATAGTTACCATATAATTTGGCGATTCTAATACAATAAGAACTCAGTTCTTATTGTAAGTAAATACCAACTATTAGGTACTTATCCAAGAGAAAGAAAAACATGTTTACACATGATTTGTGCACAAATGTTCATGGCAGTTTTTCTTAATACAAAACTGGAAAAAATTCAAGTATCTAACAGGTGAATAAACAAGCTGAAGTGTATATATGCAATAAAAGCCTACTCAGCAATAACTGATAAACACATTACGGATGAGTATGAAAAACAATATGCTACCGAAAGGGATCCTTGCACAAAAGAATATATACTGTACAAATACATTTGTAGTTCTGAAGAAATAAAGCTAATTAGTCAGCACTCACAGTGGGGGGAAAAAGTAGAACAATGGTTGCCTCAGGGTGGGAATTCCTAAGAGTTTGAAGGAAACTTTCTGAGGGGTTAGGGTTACACAAGTTTATACATTTGTCAAATTTTAGCTAATACACATTTAAGATGTGTTTCATTGTATAAATTTTGTAACAAAAAATTGTAAACAAATATTGAGCTCTAATAAAAAGTGTGAATGCTGAATTATTTGGATTAAATTTACTTGGAGGGCATCAAAAAAATGTCATGTTTTTGGCTGGGTATAAGGGGATGATTCTAGATACAGAATAAAACAAGTACAGCAATCATTATTAGCAGAATCTAGATGGTGGTTATACAAGTATTTACTGTAAATTCAACTTTAGTATTAAATGAAAATGTATGTTATAAAATGCTGAGCAGGTGGGCTAGAAAACAGCAGACGTGGTTATATAATCTTCTTCCTAGGAAACAGGTTGATCATTCACAGTACTAGCAGAAAACGGTCTCAAAACGAGTGCGCAATCCGATAGACCTATTGGAAAGACACCAGTTTCCGTCCCCACAGAAGAGAAGAAATTTGCAACCACGGAGCAAAGTCCCTGGTTTCTGGGAAAAGTCTCACCAGGACCAGGACTCTGGCCCTTGGTTGCTGGACAGACACTGGCTCAGTCTTGCTGGTCCCCTGGGAGCACACAGACATTGGCACAAACTTGCTGGTCTTTTGGAAGAGGGCAAGACACTAAACCAAAGCAAAATACACTGCCAGCTCTTAACCAGGCTCCTTCCAGTTACAAGGGTGCAGAAACAGTAAATGTCACATGACCAGACCAGTTGCCCCCGGGGCTCTTAGGGAAGGGAAGTTTTCCTTTCTTTTCTTTTCCCACTTTAAAAACAGACCCCCAAATTTTCCACTGTTATTCTTTCCTTATGTTTCAACACTCAGAACTCTCCTGACATTAGCCAGTGGGGGCTTGTGATTATGTGAGCCATGTATGAAAATCCAAGTGGGCCCCAGTCAAGGAGAAAGAAAGACTTTGGTCTCTCTCCCCCAACTTTACATGGTCGATTTAAAATAAAAAGTCCACTCTGAAAAAAAAAAAAAGCTTTTTTGTTTTTGAGAGAGGTCTGGCATCAGTTGTACAAGAAGCACATTCACTTTTGCTATTGTATATATCTAAAAACATAAAATATAAGAGCTATTCAGGGTGACAGGTTTACTGACAATAATAAACACAGACTGAAAACATTCTCTGGCATGTGACATGTAGGTACACATATTTGATATGTTATATCTGTCCGAGACATTTAATTAGCAAACTCTATCTTCAATTGTAAACAGCAATTGAAAGACAAAATACACACACACACACACACACACACACACCCCTAGAAATTATTTCAGGTTCTGTTCTAGAACACAAATAAAAGCCACCATCATATATCACATATAGTCACATTAATTTTTTGGTTTTCTTGTACATATAAAATTTATGCATACACTAGACCAGTTCATGAAGTATGCAATAGCAATGTCTAAAAAAAAAAAAATCAATGTACATACCTTAATTAAATGTGATACAGAGACACAAAGTGAGCACATGCAGTTGGAAATATATCACTGATAAACGTGGCTGACCACAGGGTTCCCATAAAACTTCAATTGGCAAAAAAACACAGTATCTGCAAAGCTTGAGAAAGTGAAATACTGTCATACCAGGTGTACCTCTATTCTGTAGTCAATGGCACTGACACACAGAAAGTAAAAACTAAGGCTGGGCACAGTGGCTCATGCCTGTAAGCTCTAGCCTATGAAGCGGCAGGGGCTGGGGATCATGGTTCGAGTCCTGCCTGGGGCCCGTAGTGAAACCTAGTTCCAAAAAAATAGCTGGGCCGTAGTGGCATGCGCCTGTCATCCCGGCTACCTGGGAAGCTCAGGCTGGGGAATGCTTGATTCTGTGGTACCCCAGGCAACATGAGTCTGCGGTTCCACAGGCAGAAATAGCAAGACCTAATCTCAAAAAAAAAACCAAAAAACAAAAACTCTAACAATAAAGAAATTGGATCAAAAATTTTAAAAAAGCCTCAACTAAAAAATGCCCACACATAAAGGCTCCTTTTTGCAGCATACATCTACTACCTGTGATCAAATGCCCTAATTCTTAATAAAACCTGGCAAAAACAATTGTTTCAACATGTTCAAGCACACTTGAGGGAAAAAACTAACCATTTTGGCACTGACAGCTAAGGGGGGAAAAAAAACTCCTTTTATTTCTAACTTGACAAATCTAAATTTAAATTCCCTTGCAAGTGTCTAACTACTAAAACTGACAGGAGCATTTGAAGAACAGATGCTGTTCTTGGACTGAAGGAGAAGCTAGAATGGAGCAATGAAAAGTGCTAATACAGAGTTGTGTCAGGACAATTACCAAAAAAAAAAAAAAAAATCCATGCAAAGACAATGTACAGCTATGTCCACACCCCAGACACAAAGTCTATCAAAGAACTCTATGACCACAATGATTGTGCTGTTTACAACCCACTTAGATACAGTGTAGAGCATCCTGCCACTTTGAGTAGTTCTCAATGTCTAAAGCAATAGTGATGACCAGCTCCTCAGAAACTGCAGGCTGAATTGAGACCAATTCCCATCAACAAGGTCCTAGTGCAGGACTGCTACACTAGACTCTTGTCACATCACTGACATCTAGAATGGCTTCAAAATAACTGTCTTAGTCTGTCATAACAAAGCATTGACAGATGGCTTAACAGACACTGATTCTCTCAGTACTGGGACTGGAATTTCCAGACCAAGGTTTTAGCAGAGTTGGTTCCTTCTAACACCTCTCACCTTTGTTTGTAGATGGTTGTCCTCTTCCTGTGTCCTCACATGGTCATCCCTCTATGCACATCACTGATAGCCCTTTTCATGCGTTCAAATTTCCTCTTCTTATAAGAACACCACTCATACAGGGTCAGGATCCACCCTAATGGCCTCATTTATCCTTAATCACCTCTTTGAATGACCTATCTCCAAATCCAGACCCATTCTGAGGTACTAGGGGTTAGGGCTACAACATAAGAATTGGGGGTAAGGAGAATACAGTTCAACCCAAATACCCAGGGTGGGGTTGATGAGGAAAAGGTGTTGGAATAAGTTGAAATGAGTTGGTCATGCACCAGTGATGTTTGAAGTTGGGAAGCAGGGGACATTATCACAGTTTTCTCTACATTTATATTTCGTGTCTTCATAACAAAAAAGTTTTCTCATCTGCTCTATCAAAGCACACTTACTAATAGTTCACCCTCATGGATCCTCTGAGCTCTGTGGTCAGAGCTCATCCATTTCCCCAACATGTGTCTGGCAAAGTTACTACCAATGGAGTTCTTCAGAGAGTAAATGAATACTTCCAGTGACTTGAGCTACATCCACACCTGGTCCAAAGCCCTCCCACCACTAAAGGCCTTAGTCTCCAGCTCTTCTGTTTCTGAACTTTATATTCATGCCCCCCATATGGAACAAGTTGATGCTTCCCATGTCTCTTCCAACAAGTTAGCACTGGCTGCCTCTCATTCTCTAACATTCTGTGAGCAGTTTACTTTCCAAACAAAATACAATGTCCTTAGCCCTTCTCATTGTATTCTCTTATCACTCCTCACTGTCCTTGCTCTTCCTCTCAAATGATGCTCCTAGAACTAACATAAAAACTCTAAGATTCTCATGTGCTTTCTGAATCTAAATTATCTTTTCTGAAAATTTCTGAAATTTTCTGAATCTAAATTATCTTGGTGAAGGAGACCTGGGACTCTATGGTTCCTTATGTGATATAAATCTATCACATATTATTATGTGTAATACATGTGATCTATGTAAATAAATCACACAAAAGTAAATGTCACTTCTCCCCACCAGGAGTAACAAACCTCGGGTTTGCTAGGCATGAGGGATTCATCTACTGGCAGCCTGATCTACAGTTCTGCCACCCATGAATCACTGTGACAACTATAGAGTAGAAAAATAAACAAGGTATAGAAACACAAACTCACTTTGTTAATTTCATGTTACAGATATGACACATTTAACTTCATTATGAAAGAAATTTAGTAGGTCACTCCCAGCAATCCTTTTAATAAGGAAAAAAGAGATAATCATAGGATATTGCTTATAATAAGAAGTTTCTTTAACCTTTCATTTCAGCAATATAAATAGTTATACACACGCACACGCACACAACAACCTGATGACTAGTTAGGAAAATCTAAAATGTGCCGTCTAGTCCAAGATCCCAGTTCCCCACCAGACACTGGCTGAGGGATGATTCAGCGAGTACATGAGCTGATAATCCAAGGTCTCCAACCTAGGGGATTTTTTCCTCCCCACTTTTTAAATGGAAGCTCAAATATTCACAAAAATAAAAAAAGTCATGAATAACCACTGTTCAAACATTCAGTTATCTCCTTTTTTTCCCCTCTAGTTTGAGAAAAGCAAATCTCAGAAATATTTCTGTACTAAAATTATTTTATATATTAAAACCACAATATGACTATCAAGTCTTGACAAAACAAATATTATATCCCACAAAATTAGCAATTCTTCATTATCTTTTAATGTCCAGCTCTACATTCTAGGGTACTTTATAGAGAGCCCAGGATTATAGATTATGGTCCATGTCTAAGTCGATTGTTTTTATAAAAATGTATTCCAACTCTAGTATATATCTAAGTTTCTTTCTTTCTTTTTATTTATTTATTTATTTGTTTATTTTATTTATTTTGAGACTAGGTCTCACTAGTTTTGCCCGTGGAACCACAGGTTCATATTGCCCAGGGTACCAGAGACTCAAGCAATCCCCAGCCTCAGCTTCCCAAGTAGCTGGGATTATAGGTGCATGCCACCATACCCAGATCTCACTATGTTGCCCTGGGCGGGATTTGAACCACAAACCCCAGTCCCAGCTGCGCTTCATATTCATAGACTGACGCTTACAGGCAGGCACGCGCCACTATGCCCGGCTTATATTTAAGTTTCTTACAAAAAGAATTTATATCTTCAGAGAAAAGTATCAGCATATGCATAAGTGGAGCCATTTTATAAGGAAGCAACCTCATTATCTAATGTTTGGGGACACTGGGGCAGATGTATACAGGCCCAGTGATCATGCTACTCTCACTCTAAATTTCTAGCAGTCAGTAAAAGCCCTCATTACCTACCCATCTTCCCATTAGCTCCTCCTACCTCTCCAACACCTTCATCACATCACAGGGATTCAAGTCATCCTCATCATACGTGCCAGGGTAGCCTAAGAAAGAATAGGGCTATACCCAGTGCCACTTTACACGAAATTCTTTCTGGTCTACCGGTTCTCTGGCAGCTCGCTGATTCCTGTACTAAGGAAACAGGCCACAGAGCCTGAATAACTACATGACAAAAAAACAAAGACAAGAAACTAAAGATCTAAAAAAGCCTACTAACCCATGTTTTTAGTAGTCTAAATCTGCATTTTCAGAGGGAGTTAACTTAGAGAATTTAATTGTCCAAATTATTTTCATGAGTAAGTCATCACTACTGTTGTTTAAGCTTAATCTGTGTACAACTTATAAAATAGGTACCCCTATTTAACTGACCATAATGAAACTAATTTAAATATAAATTTTCGCCGGGCGCAGTGGTGGGCGCCTGTAATCCCAGCACTGGGAGGCTGAGGCCAGGGTTGATTCCACGAGTTTGAGACTACCCCGGGCAACATAGCCAGACCTAGTCTCAAAAAAAAAAAAAAAAAAAAAAATTAAATATCAATTTTTCAGGAGTTGAAGGTGATTTTCTATATAGAATGGGAAACTGAAGTAAATAAAGTATGTTCACAGGTATGGCCTGCTTAGGAATTCCAGCCACACAGTGCTCTTTCTCTGGCCAGAGGAAGATGGGTAATAGCAGAAAATGGAAAAAACACAAAACTCCTGGCTTAGACAACTACTTAACCTGTTACCTCTTCTAATAAACATTAACCTTGTCCATACATAAGTCTTACCTCGACTCTAAAATTCTTGGATTTTACAGGTTTAACTTATTCTAAGAGCTCAGTTGAAAGTCTTCTAGTTTTCTCTTGCCATACTTAATGTTTTAATGTTTCTCCCAAAGCTGGTAGAAGACTCCAAAAGACATTCAATTGCATCCTTCTCTGTCACAGACAGGTGAGCCATGGCACATCAAGAGGCCTTTTGCAAATGTCCTTGGCTGCCATATTCTATAGAACATCTCAGTAGCTCAATAGCAGCAAAGCACCAGGCCTAGCAATAGAGCATCTTCTACAATCAGATCAAATGTGTCTGCCAAGAAGAGTCTCTGGGTTAGCACCCCTCCTTTTCTACCAGCCTTGACAGAAACAAACTCAGCTTCACTCCTTTTCAATGGGCAGCATCCCTCTGTGATCTAATGCTTACAGTCTGAATCACCTTCTTGAGCTACTTTTCAGATTTAAACCATCATTATAGCTAACTGCAACCAATACTGCACTTAAATTACATGTGTGTTTTTAACATAACAAAATAATGAGTAAAAAAAGTGAGACTCCACAAGATTCCCTGAAGACCACTGGCTAAACTCAATTTCAAATCCAACCTTTTAAAAATGGGGCACTTTGTGAAACAAGGTGATGCATAATCCTCAACTTAAGGACACTGCTAGCTTAGAGGAGTGAAGGGTGGTGGTCATAAGACTTTATCAAGGTGTGCTTAAACATGCATAAAAGTGTACAATCACAGTCATTAAAAAGAGAGCAACAGGGAAGACACCTAAGCCGATTATAAAACATGTTTTTGAAAAGATACATTTTACTAACATCGACTTTCCATTTTAATGCTAGTTATACATCATTATTTCAATCTCCCTAAAAAACGCTGCATTTATTAACTACTAGAGTTAATTTAAGTCACTTCTTTTAAAACTACACAAAGTAGCCTCTAGAACTGTGTCCTAAATTCAACTGCCAAATGTAACGTCACTGAAATCACAGTTGTTATCTCGTAGTGCAACACTTAACCAAGGAATGGTGAAAGAGAGCTTTTGCTTTTACTTGCCATGAAAAAACTGAAGCCAAATAAGCAGCGAATGTTTCCACGTTAAGCTTACACCACAAGGTCTCCAATATACTAACCCTGAAAACTTTTTAGCCCTAAAACGGGCTTCTCTGCAGACCCTAGTCACTGACCCACAGGGAAGGCTATATGGACAGTTTGGGTTTGGGGTCAAGTCACTGACCTGAAGGGGCGGAAAGGCGTGGCTCCTTCCTCCCCAGTCGCGTTGGCCTGACTGAGGACCACCTAACCCCATTGTCCAAGGGTTTGCCTCCTACCCGGTCCACGGAGAACAACTCCTCTGGCCCTGAAGGGGCCAGCCTGTCCCCCAAGCTCACCTCTATA
>PVHY01025152.1:0-11734 GCA_004024945.1 Uropsilus gracilis | reverse complement strand
TGACGTCAGCACAGTGCAAGTTCCCGGCTGCTTTCTCTGGTACCGGTCCCCTCCCCAAACCAGCTGAGCTCATCATCCCCAGAGGCAGCTGACAGCCTTCAAGCCCCAGGCTTGGTTCTTCATGAGCAGGCAAGGAGGTGGCGTGGAGTATACTGGACACAGACAGACAGACAGACAGACAGACAGACATGGCCTTTCATCTCCTTCCACCAGTTGAGGCCAGTGGCGCATCCATGGGAATGTGCCATGTTGGTCATGAGTCACCGCTGGGAGCCACACATCAGGGTTCTGGGTACCCAGGACAAATAGGGCACTATTATTTGTGATCCTCTTTTTTTCTAAAGCAGATCGCGTTCCCTTATCTGCTGGAGTACTAGTAAAGCCATAAATGCTGGGAAAATAACAACTATTCCTTAAAAGGCAGTTGGGTGAAAAGAAACTCCCTCTTTCCAATCCCAGTGGGTTTTCTGGTTTTCAGAAAGAAAGAAAGGGTCCCTTCATTTGGCAAGAGGCCCCGCAGCCTGGCTTTGGTGGGGAAAATTAGACTCTGTAAGAAGTGGCCAGCAGGCAGAAAGGTTGGCCGCAGGCTCCGGGAGAAAAAAGATGCCCAGCATTAGTGAGCAGTTGGGTGAGAAGGATGGTGACTCATGCTTTGTTATTTCTTTTAACCCCTACAAGGAGCTAATATCATGCCTGTTTTGTGCAGAGACCAGAGGGCAGGCCTGTTGCTCAATTTTCCCATCACCACTCAGCCTGTCAAGTGGCAGCGGTGGAGTTCAAAGCCGTCAATCTGATTCCACCCCTAAGGACTTCCCACCACACCAAGGGCACAAACCAGGGTCTTTTCGCTTGCTGAAGTTATTAACATCGAACCTTCTTGCTGAGATGTCTTGGTTTCTTGCCTGCTCTCTGACCCATATTAATTGTCAGAACTACTTTCGGCTTCTAACAGACTTTACCAAAAATTCTATTTATTGAACTTTTATTATGTGCCAAGAACTTTGCTAAATGCTCTCCGTGTACGACCTCCATCAGTCCTGCCAAGAATGCTGTGATGCAGCTTTTCATGGAGACTGCTTTTAGTTGTCAGTGCTAGAACTCCAGATCAAACTAATTAAAGCCAAACCAGGGAGCTAGGGGAATGCCTCCCTCTGATAACTTGGTAAGTGGAAAACCAGGATGCACTAATTTCAGACTTGGTCGGACACGGGCGCTTGGAGGGAGGCTGCAGAACAGGTTTCCTCGGGCCCTCAGCTCTGTTTACCTTCATTTGGTTCCACCTCCACGTGATCTAGGGCTCCTCTACTACTCTGAGGACTTCATCCCTCTTGATTTTTCCTTGGCTTCATTCTCCCAGCTGTGTCCCACCATGTGGTAGATAAAATGAATGCCAACCCCCAGCTCCCACTTTGCACAGACAAGCACCCCCAGCTAGCAAGCGCATGCCAGAGCTAGCATTAATTGCAGTTTGATAATATCGAGATCATAGCAATTTTGTTGGGATAAAGGAGTGTGTCTTTCTAAAATGCATACTAAACGTACTGACATTAAAAGTGATGTTCGGAAATCATTTCCTCGATGTATATAAAAAGGCAAATGAATGTGCATCTGGACACGTCGGCAAGTTATTGTATGTATGCGCACTGCATATTGCCGAGCTTCCGGGGTAAAATAAATACCCTCGACTTTGCAAACGAGGAGAACGTGACCACAATGACAGTGGAATTGAGACAGGTGCCTCTGCATAAGCATCTCCAAAATTCAGACGAACGGTCATTAAAAGTAATGGGGGGGAAAGAGCTTCCAAAAAACAAAATCTGCAACTCAGAATTAATTTTCATTGATACCTGTTTCCCCAATGTAAAAAAGGTTTTTCAGAAATTGATCCTCAGAGTTTTCTACCTAGAATGGGGTTGTTTTGAAGGCACCTGAACAGACTACGTGCTACTACCTGATGCCTCTCACCATCCACTCTCTTAATGGGCATCGTGAAATGCAAAGCCTTTACGCACAAAGTATCTGATGGCGCCCAGTTGCTCAGAACCCATGCTGGCTTGTAAGAGACGCCCCAACTGGCTATGGAGGGAACACCCCCGGCTATTTTTTCGGTTTCTTTTCACCCTGCAAAACCCTGAAAGGGCCGGTGTGTGCTAAGAACCTGGTATCACCCGGGTACCGCCCAGGTCCTTGCACGGGAGAAGACAAACCTCGTCCTGCCAGGCAAGGCCTCCCCGCTCCTGCAGGGGTGCCTGCAGCCACATGACAGCTGTGATAGCAGCACACAGGTGGGGGCTCCCAGACACCCCCTCACTCCCCCACTGCGGCTGACTCAGTTCTTCCCGAGTTGGTACATGGACCCCGAGTCAGCGCCATTCACAGGACGTGGAGATGGCTGGAATCCACGGCAGGGTGCTCGAGATGCGTGGGATCCGACGTCTCCCCTCAGGTCCCAGCACCCCACATTCTAAACCTGAACACAATGGCAGTGATGCCATTGCTTTAGCCCTCGACCCCGCGCCCCAAGCTCCCTGGGCACTCAGCTCGGCAAAAGTAGCATCCCTCCCCTCAGACAAAACGAAGAAAACTGGGAGCAAAGGGTGACTTGGAGTGGGAACGCCAGAGGGGGGTGGGTGCTGGCTGGTGGGTTTATTCTCTCACATCGAGAAAAGGCCCTCGAGATGCTCTGTTGCCTCCCCTGATCAGCAACGTGGGTGCCAGGGAAAAGGCAGAATCGCGTGATAGCCGAGAAGCCCCCACCTGTGGCAAGAAGTCCTGGGTCTTAAGTTCACGCACTTGAAATTGATCAGATCAAGACAAACTCTGGGTCCAGGACCGTTGCCTGCAATGGGGAAAGAACACCATGGGCACTGCCCCCAGCAGGGCAAACTACCTTGAATGGACATTGCCATCTACCAGACAATGACCGTGAGTGACGGTGAGATACGTCTGCACCCTCCCACGGAGCTGCCACATGCCATGCAGGGGCCTCGGCTGACTTTGAATCTCCTATAAGCAATGAATGACTTTTCCGGACACGTGTCCCAAGTAGCGTCTGATGACATCTCCTCTCGACGAACATTATCGATTGTTGATCTGAGATCCAAACTTAACTGTTCCTTGCTTTTGTTTACGAGACCCGCTGCCACCAGACCTGGCACACAGCCCGAAGAACCCGCTCGGCTACATCAGACACGAATCCCGTGACCTCGTGGGAGTCCCTCCTTCGGTCCAGGTGTTTGGACAACAAAACCTTTTGGGACAAAAGTTCTGTAACTCCGCATGCCACCACTCACGGCTACAGCAGGAACAGGCTCACAAGGACAAATACCCCACCCAGGCAGCAGACAGGCAGGTGGCATGGAGAAGCCCCTTCTCTTCTGCAAATCCCCTGAGCAAAAGCCTCAGGGCCTGGGGGAGGGGTAAGGGGAGGGGAAGGGAGGGTAGGGAAGGAGGAGGAGAAGAGAGGGAAGGGGAGGAGGAGGTGAGAGAAAGAAGGAGGGAGGAGGGGAGGGGAGGGGAGGGGAAGGGAAGGGGGAGGCCAGGCAGGCAGGGCAGGCAGCGTTCTTCATGAGCATCTGGTCCAGACCGAAGCAGTAACACCCAATCTATTGCTCTGCAGAGCTCTTGGGTTTGTCCTCTGGTACAGCTTTCCTCTCCCCCACTTGCCCCGACACCTTTGGAGGCACTGGAGACACTTCCTTCCTGGGGACCAAGCAGCTATCTCAGCCTCCTTCCTGCCCACGTGTATAACCTCTGCTGGTACAAACAGCTGACTCTTAGTGACAAATCTTGCCCGCATTCTTACCTGTTTTACTGTAACAGCACGGTGGGCCAAGATGAGCCATGTGCCGGTCACCACGTCCACAATTCCTTTCTGCTTATAACTGTGTGCTTCATTGCAGGTGTCTGGAGTTTATCTGGCTCCAGTGGGAGAACCTCCCTTATGATCTCTTTGTTCCAAATCATTTTGCCCAAATACAAAGATTTCATCGGTGCCCTCTCACTTCCGAGGTTTGCACAACGGAACCAGGCCTTCTGCAGGTCCTTGCTCTGAGGCTGAATTTTAAACAGCTGTTGTCATGTAAAAAGCAGCTCTGATGTATCTTTATTGTTTGGAAATCAGAATCAATGACGTCCTACAGTCCTCCGAGTTCTCAGATTTCTGGACATGTCTCCTTCTGCTTTCCCCCAAACAGACAACTGTCTCCTCAGCTCAATGCTCCTTCTAGTACCTTCACCATTGCCCATGCTTGTGATGGAAGAAAAAGGGAAATGGGCACGTGTTTCTCAGATAGAAATGGTGTTGGAGTTTCTGTTCACAAAGTTCCATGAGCACACTTGACTTCACCAGGGGCCCCATGCTCCTCTCCCCCAGGAAGGACAACAAAGAGACCCAGAATGAAGACATTTTCCAAATATATATAAAATTTACTCTGGGGCAGAGACAGGGAGACAAAGAAAGAGAGTATCATAGCACTCCACACAAACCTGTTTTAAACCTAAACTAAGGATTTGTAAGAGGAATAAAGAGGAATTAGACACCTCAAAATTAAGTCTTCACGTTGTTTGCTATTCCTGTATTAATTGGCAAATTCAAGTGAAGAATAAGCATGTGAGAGTGAAATTTAAAAATCTTTCACCTATATAAAGAAAAGAAAGCTCCAGTCTCCTCTTTTACAGAAATCTTATTAAGGACTTGGCTCTCCTCCAAGAAAAATAAGCCAGAGAGTATTCAAAATCCTTTCATCCCAAAGTATTCCTGATCGGAACTACTGGATGAGTACACCTCTCTATTTTTGTCTCTGTCTACAATTTTCCAGTAAAACATTTGTCTGAAATGTCCCTGAGCTTGGAATTAGCTCACACACACACATCAGTCTTAAGCTATTTTTTTTTGCAGAAGCTACTGTTTAAGTACAGTGACATAGACATGGTGATAATATTAAATTGCTTGCATGCCCTGCATTTCTGTTTCCCCATCTTTGAGATGGGATAACTCCTCCTTGACAAGGCCATTATGAAGCTTAAATATCTGGCATACATAAAGCACCCAGAAGAGTACCTTGAGCTTGGTGATGACAGAATTAATAATCATCCCATACATTGCTGGCGTTACTGACTAGAACTCTTCATGATTATTATTGAGGCATGGGACTAGAGGATTTGAGTTTCTCTTTAAAATAGTGCAAGGTTTTATTCAGTAACCTCAGAGCATGTGGAAGGAATAATTTGGTTGTTGATTTTGAGTGCATCTGACAAGCACAGCTTTTACGGCTCCCCTGGAAGCTTAGGTGTTACTGTAACTTAACAAAACCCACATCTCTAGCTGTTAGTTCATTATGTCTATTAGCCTCTAGCTTGACCCAAATTGTCAGTCCAATAGAAGATGGAATGCTTTCCCCCAGGGCAAAATCTTGGGGGGTAGATCAGAACCCTTCCTTAAGGAGAAGGGGGAGCTCACTCAACCATGCTGTAGACTTTCATACCTATTCTGACATAAAATAGCAAGACAAAAATTCCACCTCCAGTTCCACAGTCATTCCGGAGGAGCTGGAGGGCCATTCATATATAGATGTCTTGTACTAGGCTGTCTGCCACAGGAGGACAAACATCACTATGAGTCACAGAAAGGACAACTCACTGGGAACAATGCATTCATTATCCCTCAGTTACCACAAATAGCCAAGATTATTATTTCAAAGACACGGATCATGATAATAGTAAAAATGGGAACAGTCGCCTGAGAGCCTGCATCCTATTCTACCGTAGAGTGTGAATGTGTGATGCAATGAATGTATGCCTCTATTGATTCCTCCTAGGCAGCCTTTTGAAAAATGAATTATCAGTTTCTGAAGGTGCACAGGACAAATTGCCTGCAGTGACAGCCACACAGGGTAAGGCCATCAAAGCCTTGGAAGCAATATAATAAAGACTACTGGAAGCAGTGGTTCACGTAACTATGTTTTCCAATAGTAAGAATGTCAAGCTACTCATATGAGCAGCTCCACAAATTTGAGGTGCAAATGTCATTTTGCTTTTCTAACCCATCCACTGAGGAAAACTTGCTACTGTGACAAACCCCTCGTTTTCAGTTATTTCTTGCTCAGGTAATAGCCCAAATAAAATGTTTCCCAGTGGACGACATCTTTCCTCCACAAAGTGACTCAGGGATCCAAGCCTGATTCTAAAATGGAACCATGAACTTACAATTCTAAATGTGATTTCCCTAGTGTTCCCAGAAGATCCTTAAAGCGACCAACTTAGCTTTCTGTGCCTCTTCAGGTGTAACTAGGAGACAAAAGAAAGGGGGGAAAGTATATAAAATCTTCATATTCACTGTGAAATTCTAGTAGATTGGATAGTTTGAAATGAACCAGCTGTCATCTCCAGGTTTTAGTGGAGGAGTACCTATGAAACAAAGGGACTTTGGAGAAGACTTTCATATGTAAATATTATAAATAAACTGAAAAAAAGCATATGCTTTCACTTCTAAAGGACTCAATGAATAGTTTTTCTAAGATTTGTAGTTAGTGTCCCATACATGCTTTGAATCCAGCCTTTAGATTGCAGTCTGGGACTCAGGTAGTGAATGTTGTATATTACAATAAGTAAATGAATGGTTGTGTATACACTGATTTTGATGATGAATCTTCACAGGTTATGATACTAGTCTAACAAGCACTTTGCAATGTTTACAGATCTTTAGATTCTCACACTTTTTTGGTCCAATACCATTCATTTAAAGTGTTTAAATTATAACTGGTAGGCATTCAATCTACATTTATTTGTATAATCAGAAAAATTTAGGTTGTCCGTCAGCAGAGATGTGTCTGGTACCTATCACTCAAGACTGCTACCTGCTTTTATGCCTAGGGAGCGTGCTACAGACCCCCAGAATGTCATTCAGATAAACCCCAATGTCAATAGCTCCCCCTCACACTGTGCATGGTTCCTAGTATTGTGCATGGGTCTTCATAGCTGTGAGGTTAGAATAGCTGATTCACTTTGCTCAACGTCAGGACTGATTGAACTGGTTTGGTTAAGTGGATTCATGTGACTTCTCACTTCCCCACTTCTTCCTCATTCATCACCTCCTCTTGCAGGCGTATGCCCTGGCCTGGGATGTTGACCTGCCCAGAGAGGGAAGAGGGCCCTCCAATCAAGGGTGTGCTTGTCCCTCTGCTAAGCCCCTTTCAGCAATCTTGGAGCCAGAATGTCCCTCAAGCGAAGAACTAGATGTCCTTCGACTCTTCATCATGAAGTGCTTAATGAACACTCACACTTGGCTTTTGTTTTTTTAGTTGGAGTTTGAATAGATTGCTTTAGCTCTACACCAACTGGCAATGTTGCTAATGCAAAGGAAAACTTACTTTTCATTCTGTAGACCTCAGCTGGGTCCTTCATAGCCCAAAGATCAACTGTAAGCATTCTATCCATATAGACTCAATATTTGCGTTCTAAACCTAAGTAATTTTGATTTCAATTATGGAAAAATAGCACTGCAAAGAAAGCAAAGGAAAAAAACACATGCTTCCATTTCGCCTGACATGTGCATATTCAATAAGTGTAATGCAGTCCCATCTCCTCCTGGTGGAGCAGGAGTCATCTCTGGTCATGACAAACGATGGGCAGTACCACCATCTCAAGCAGCAGCAGTGGCAACAGGGACCCACCTTCCCTAAAGGTCAATCTCCAAATTAGGTGAACTTGTCATCAAATCCTGGCTTTAGCCAAGAACTAACAGTATGACCTTGGCCCAGTCACTTCCCCTTCAGAAGTTTTGGTTTCCTTATCCACAGAATGCAGATAACAATACCTACACTATAGGATTGTTGGGGATTACCTGAATTAATGAATGGAAAATGGTAGGTTTAGTCCCTGACACCTGGTAGGTTTTCAATATTTCATTATTCCCTTCCATTTGTTATTTTTAGTAGCTATTTCATCCTGGTATCATACCACTGCATGATGTAAACAATCAAAGAAATGTAACAGCTTTTATCCTGCATGCATGGAGGTCATAATACATTCATCCATTCAATAAACAATTTCTGGGTGTGTGTGAAGGCCCCCAGGTAGGTGTTAAGAACTACGATAAATAAAAGAAAAAAGAACCGAGGAACCACCTGAGTTCATCACATGATAATCAAACAGCTGGGAGCTGTTGAAGGTGGGCTCCCAAGCAAATGCAGACAAGTTCACAGGGGAGAAGAAGTGAAGCCACACTGACAGGCCACGCCCAAGACTAAAATCCAACCAAGCCCCAAATGACACACTTTCCACCAATCAGCACTTCACTGACTGTAAGCCTCATTTGCATGAAGTGACCCTAGCCCTGTCCCCTTTGCCTTTATAAGCGATGGCACCCTTTGGGCTCTCAGCTCAAGTGCTCCCTGAATGTTTAGCCCCCTGACCAAGAAGCTCCTATAGCTCTGCCTGGACGGGCAGTCCAGAGTTATGCGGACAGTTAAGAGAAGCCACAAGTTGCCCTCAAGTGGCCCACATTCTAGTGACAGTGAGCCATGACAATACATAAAGTATTTACGACATAGGAGAAGAGCTACAGCAGCGGTGAGCAGCATGGCTGTTCTCGCAGACTTGGAAAGCATAGGTGAGGTGGACCTGGTAGAGTGGCCGTGAGCAGAGCTGCCTACGTCAGTGAACCATCTGCACAGAGAACAGCTTGAGACACTGCAAGTAGTCAGTGTCTGTGGAGCAAAGCATTTCTTGCGGAATAAGGAGATGGGGCTGAAAAACGGGGTGAAGATGAAGCATCAAGGGTCCCTGGAGAAGTTTGGTTTCCTCTTAAAGAGTTAAGAAGCCACAGAAGACTTTTTAGCTATTTGCGGACTCAAGTTTCTACCTTTTAGAAAAGTCCTTCTGAGCTTGGGGTTTGGTGGACGATGAGCTGGATGGACCCCAGATCAACAGTGCAGATACCACAGGAGCAGCAATCCGGCTTCTGTTTCAAAGACCACTTGAAAAAGCCAGTGTGTAGGGAGTGGGGGGTATTTGGTCCAATGAGAGGAATCGGAGCTCGCACCAGGACAGTGGCAGAGGGGGTGGGGAAGTGTGTGGCTCCCACTGCCATGGAAGAGGAAGACCTTGTGGAACTGTAGAACTGACAGAACAGGGATGAGATAAACTGGAATAACTCATCTGCTGGGGGGTTGGTTGTGCCACTAACAGGATCACGTTTGGTGAAGATGACATAGCAGGAAGTTAAATGGCTTAGCAAGAATGATATAAAAACCCCACTGGATGTTCAAGGACAGCACCACAGCAGTGACACATGCTATCAGCTCAGGTTAAGCCAACAGTGTTTGATCTCTCTCTCAAGATTCCCTTGGCATAATTTCCCTGCTTTTCAGAGAGCACCTTCAGAGCTCCCTATTACACCTTGTAGCGCTCCCAACTACCCTGGCAGTAATTTGCTTTTTATCCCATCACCTACATCTGAACATGTCTGATTCTAGCAGAGCTATTAAGAAATGACGACCTTTAGCTTCCTGGATTTCCTAAGTCTTGCTCTGCTCAGAATCTTGCGCTATTGCCAAGGTCTTTCACTGCATGAGTGTGCAACGGATCATTTATGGTGGATTTTACCGTAGTCCAAAATGTATTGAACTCATAACTTTCCTGGAACTCTTTGGTTCTGAGGTATAATTATAAACAAGGCAAAGTCCTCCCCACAGGACATTATGAAATAGGCCGGGAGCCCATTCTGTCATCCAATAGCTAGTTGTTCAGTAATGCGCCGCTAGAAAGGAAGATGGACACACAAACTGGGACAAGACCTGACTCCTACCATTGAAGAGTTTCAGTGTGACGGAAAAGGCAAATAAATCAAACCTTCGTGGAATGGGTAATAAGTCATATATTAGACCACCAGGGGCATTGAGAGCAAGGAATAGGAACAACCGAGGCTTACATGGATGCTCAGAGTAGCTTTCATAAGTGGCATGGGCACAAACCCCAGAACACAGTCTTCTAGAAGCCGGGTCCGAAGCAAGATGACTATCAAGTACTTTGGAAACAGATTTACTCATTCTGAGTAGGTTCAGCAAGGTTTTTTGAAAGAGACTGTATTTTAGTTGGAACTTGGAAAGGTCAAGTGAATTCCTGGAATGAGAGTGGACATGTTTGAGGGAACTAGGTGATGTCCTTTAACAAAACTGGGTTTAGATTTGAGATTATGAAACAGAAGGGGAGACAGATGCAGACCTTTTAAAAAGTTAACCGTTAATCTAGATTTAAATAGTTTATAGTACTCAAAAAACACCACCACCACCACCAGAAGGCATCAAGTACTTAAGAGAGAGGTTAGTTTTCCTTTAAGTTAGAGGAAAAGGCTTTGCACAAAAGTTAGGGACATGATGAGGTCACCAGTTTGTCAGCGTCCTCCTCGAGGTCACAGGCTACGGGAAGCCTTTCTCGCCTGCACCAGGAGGCTGGGAGTGGGGGGTTGGGGTGGGGGTAAAGGTTTGTTAGCTGAGCTTATCTTTCCTCAGCCACCTAGACGTTTTGGTCGATCTGGGCGACTGGCTGCTGCGTTTACAGTCTAGCTCACACTGGGAGCAACTCAGCGGCCCAGGGCGGGGAGGAAAGCCTGTCCCCTTGGCTCAGATGTCATTCAGGGAGCTCCAAAGCTGCACCAAAGCTGTCCGGTCCTTAAGCCCTGAGCTCCAGACATTTCAAGGATGGGAAGGAGGTGGGTGGGGAGTGGAAGGGGATCCACAGATAGCAAAGGCAGCAACTTAGAGGTGTTTCTGGCGGCCCTGCCCTCTCCCCCTGGAAGGTCACCCGGGAGGAAGAGGACTGCGTTGGACCTAACCCGGGTCTCTGCCACTACCCGACACTGAACAAGTTATTTCATCTTTTAGTCTCTGCATCCTGTGTGCCCACTGGCAAATAAGGAGGCTGTGGGCGCCACGTAATCACTAAGGGTTTAGGGTCTCCCTGTGCCAGAGGAGGCTTGTCCGCTTGTCCAGGCCCTCCTAATCCTTGGGACATGGACTTAGGGGCATTTTACTAAAGACATTCCCTTCGGAGTGTTTAAGCACACGTCCGGGGTCACACAGCACGGCCGGCTGGGTCCCACGGCAACGCGACTCAGTGCTGACTGGCCCTAAATCAGGGCCGTGGGCTCCCCGTCCTCTACGACCCCCACGGGCCCCTCCTCCTGCTGCAGGAATGGCCGAGCCTGCGCCCCGGCTGACACCGCGCATGCTCAGTCGCTCGGGGCACGTTTTCACGCCGCCTCGAGAAATTTTTCACGCGGATCCGGCGGCCGCCGCCCCGCCCACGGCTCCTCTTCTCCGGATTGGTGGGAATCCAGGGCGGCGCCGCGGCCGCCCCGGTGACCTTTCCCCCCTCCCCCAGCGCTCTGGGCGCGCGCCTTCCGAGCCTGCGTGCGTGCGTGCGTGCGTGCGAGTGAGCACGTGAGACCCCGGAACGTGCCCGAGGGCGGGGGCAGGAAACGGGCGGCGAGGGGCGGGGCCGCCGTTGCCATGGCAGTGACGTCAGGCGTCGGGAGCGAACCCGGCCCCTGCCCCACGCGCGCGCGCGCACCGCCCGCGACCGGCACACGCGCGCCGCCCGCGCCCGGCGGCGGAGGGAAGGTCAGCTGACGGCGAGGGCGCGGGAGGCCGCCGCGGGCGCCGCGCGCCATGACGGCCGCGGCCCCGCGCCCCGCGCCCCGCCCGGCCCCGCGCCCCGCGCCGCGCGCCCCGCC
>PVHY01025151.1:5465-18856 GCA_004024945.1 Uropsilus gracilis | reverse complement strand
GGGGGGGGGGCCTTGTGTCTTCCAAGCTGACGCTCTTTACCTTCCCGCCGGAGTGTCCGGGCGGCTTCCTTCAGGTAGCGGTGATGACAGCGAAGACGACCGCCGCAGCAGCCCGCAGTTTCACTAATCCGGGATCTGGGAAATAATTTCCCGCCGCGCGCTCGGCGGCCCCGGAAGCTATTGTACCATTTCCGGGTGGTTGTCAGTGACGCCCTCGAGCCGTCGTCAGGGTGGCCTGAGCGGACGCCTGGCTTAGTTCTAGCTGGAGGGCCTACAGCGCCGGAGGTGGGAGGTAAGTAAATCTTTTATGGATTATGTCCTCTCCCTGATATTCCCGGTTGCCCCGGACTCAATGCAGCTTGAATGCATCTTGACTGCATCGAGAAGTGAGCAGAGGGTTGAATCTGAAGGAGTTCCCTGCCAGTCCCGTGTCCCATCATCCTCTGTACCGCTGGAGAAAACCCTGGGACTCCGAATTACCCTCTTCTGCTTCACTCGCAGTATCTGTGTTCAACTTGGAACTTGAATTCGGGTACCCAAGCGTCCTTGTGTGCGGCCAAAGACACTGTGTGCAACTCGCTTTAGTATCCAGCCTCTCTACCGGTGATCAAGGAGTGTCTTAACTTCTATTTGCAGGGTTTGATCATTCAGGGTTTTCCAGAGCTGCTTTACCATCTTTTGATAAAGTATAAAGTACTGTTTCCTTTGGCCCGGGTTGCAGTGGCCCGGAGGCAGGTAGTCGGGTGCAGTGGTCGCCTTATGCAAACATTTTGGCAATGGGATGAGGACGTGGTTCTTTATTTAGAATTAAGTTAGCGTTCCCGCTGCGATTTGAATTAAATGAAAACGGTCTTATTTTTCTGATTGCTCTGAACTACTAAGATAGGAGAACAAGCTTATAACCAGAGATTAGAAAGTATGTGTGCTTTCAGAAAGGAATTCTGTTCTGCTCCAGTCCTCTTCAATAATGAAGACTCTTGGAGAATTTTGGGTGCAGCTTTGAAGTTGCTAGAATAGTTTTCAAGAGAAATGGTTCCGACCAGAGATAACGTGAGGAAAGCTGCTCACTGATTTGAAGACGATGTAGTGAACCGCGACGATTTGTCATTAGTAATGTAGTTTCTTCAGTTCGTTTTCCATTTTATGTTTAAATAATCACTTTTTTTTTCTGACAAAAGGCAGTTGAATGATTTCTTTTCAAGACAGCCAGTTCGAAAACATTCTAATGATAATGCAACCATTCCAGACCCCTGAAGCGTCAGACTTGTTGCTTTTTGAAAGTAATGTATCCTTGTTTAGACAGTTCATCGATCTTCTAATCTCCTTGATGATTAATATTCAACAAACATTTAAATATCATTTGGTCCCAGTTTTGCCATTTGTACTGAATCTTGTGTTTTTATTTCATCAGTGGAAAGGATTGTAGATAATTTAAGGGAGGTTACATATTACTATATAACCAGCATCTACACATACTAATTTTTTAATCATTGTTTTTGACTTGTGATATCTCTCTCCCTATTTTTTGCCAGTTTTTGTATTTCTATTTTTTCAATTTTATTTTTTAATTTTCATACAACATTGGTCATATTGTATGGCTATTACTCCCCTTGGATGTGCCCTTCCCTTCTGTATTATACCCCTTTATTCCCACCCTACTCCTCCCTTACCCCCTACCCCCTCCAATCACTACAATTCCTGACCCTGCAAGTCATTGGTCTATGCTTGGCCCACTGTCCTTTTCTTTTTCTGGAACAATGTCCTTTTTCCTGGATGAGGACTTGCATTCCTGGTTAAAACAGACCAGGCTACTCAAATCTCCTGGATAACTGAGGGCAAGATAGTCAGGCCAAGCACATAGGGCAGGTATGTGGTATGGTTCTCCAGGCTCCTTTCTGGTATCTGTTACATGGTGCTGCTTCTGTGCCCTGTAGTTCTTATATCTTGAGTTGGGAGTCCAACTCCCAGTCACTGGCAGTGGAGAAAATCCCTGCTGGGGACAGACTTCCCCAGATGGTAAGTCCAGCTTCTCTCCTCTCTCATGTTTGCAGTTCTGTCATAGGATCACAACCATATCTCTGTGGCTTTCTTCCCCCTTTGATTGGTGAAGGAGGGAGCTTCACTTACATTGTACAAAACTCTTGAGTCAAGGATTTGGTTCCTTAGCCCTGGAGATGATGTAGGTAGAAATTTGATTGGTCACCACAATTGCTAGTTTCACAGTCCTGTCTCAGTGTTCTGACCATGCTCTGTTTGGGTGCTACTCAGGTGGTGAGTATATCCTGGGTCATTATTGTTTCCTTTCCTCTCCTTTATGTCTACAGCTGGAGAACTGGTTTGTTCATTCATAGAGCAGGTCTGACTTAGGTTAGAGTAAACCAGAGGGGCACCCCCCCCAACCTGCCTGGAAAAAGTGCCCAACCCCCACCCCCAATGCCTGACCCATGTGGAGACAGAGGCCAGCTCCCCCAGCCCAAGACTCCTGGACCCTGAGATCCTGAGACCCTGAGACTTGGGGGTTGCATAAGACTTACCCTACCCTACCTCCCCACCTCCCTGAAGGTGGTGTATTGCAGTTCCTATCTGAGAGCCCAAGCCATCCAAAAGGGCAGTATATTTCTTTTTGCAATAATATAGCTAAGCACTGATATTAACTACAAATAGCTACTGTCTGCCAGGCACTTGACTTTTATTTGATTTATTTATTTAGGTCACAAAAGTTCTATTAGAAAAATCATTATATCCATATGCAAATTTTTATACTAGGACTCAAAGACATTGTGAGTGAAATTCAAAATTGTGCCCATAACTTACAAAATTACTGGCAAAATTGTTTTTGAAAAAAAGTTTGAAACTCCAAACTTTGACTCTTTTTACTATGCTCTATTCCTCTTCTCATAAAAGATTATAGCAATCACTTTTCACTCTCAGCTAAAATTGAATAGATTATGCACAATCTCATGAAAAGTACAAGAAATAGCAAAACTAGAGTATAGAGAGATTTAAGAAATGTGTTAAGGAATTAAGGAATTAATCACATATGTTAAAGACTAACGTTATCTTGTATTAGGTATTTTAGGAAATCATATAGATAATTTTGATCTGTGAATAATCTAGTTTTTTCTTTGCTGATCCTTGGCCAATTTACCATCTTAAACAAATACAACCATCTAAAGACCATTGGTCTATTAGTGACTCTATCCAGAGTATCAGCTATCTGCTTTCTACACACATGTGCACACACACAAACTAACCACACATACATGTATATAATGTGGAATGTGGGGTATGTCTGTGTGTGTGTATGTGTAAAGAGAGAAGGAGAAAAAATATATCTTTTTTGTTCATTACCTCATTATCTGCACAATGTATCTGCACAATGGCATATAATTAGGGTTCAGTAAACATTCATTTGAATAAAGAATTACAATTCAAAAAGTTATTTATCCCTAGAGAAGTATTTGGAAGGACTTAGCAAAAAGATGAATTCTTGCTATTTGTGACAACCTGGATGGAACTGGAAGGTATTATGATAAGGAAAACAAGAAGAAAGACAAATACTGGATGATTTCACTCATATGTAAAATATAGAGAAATAAAACAAAGGGAACAAACAAAACTAAACTAAAAGAAGCCCTAGACATATGACTACAGAATTAAAACTATTAGAAGGGGTGGGTGGATAGGAGTAGAAGCAAAACGAGGGAGGACCTAGTGGTCTATGGTAAAGGACTTTGGGTGTTTGGGTGGTAGATGTCAGGTAATGACATACATCTGAGGAGGTATGAACCTATTCCCCTATGTACAGTGCTATAAACTAATATTATTTCAATAAAAAGATAAAATGAAAAGGAACGTAACACATAAATAAATTCTGTGCTTATTTATTGTTATCTATGTTTGGTCACCTCTGCAGAAGTGGAAGATGAGGAGCATAAGCTCTCAAATTACAACCCTATTCTGAGAAAGCTTCCCCAGGCTGATGAGCAATCTCAGAGCAAAAATTATGTTTGAGGAGTCCCATATGACCATCGTACTCAGTATAATCTTGACTACTAGTGAAAATAATTGAGAATTGTCACATGCTATAATTTACAAGTATGTTTAAATTTCAGCTCTTGAGTTTTTCTGCTTGTCCTACCCTCCCCTGAGAAAAGTACAATCCCTCCTTCCAGACATTGACATTAACATTTGAGACATATGTTCTTATAATAACAACTTCTTGTGTTTTATAATACAGTTTTGTTAGCCAGAGAACAGTTAAGGAATCAGAAGATCTGTTCCAACTAACAGTTTCAAGATGCAAACATTAGCTAAGCAATTGGTTTTTGACATTGGGTGGTTAAAAAAACTGCTGTCTAAATTTCAGGATTCAGGTACCCTATAAATATAACAATTTTAAACAGCTGAGTAATGAGAATTTGAATAGTTTGAATATTAGTCCAAACTTGAGTGTCCATTTCTCTCCTAACCAGATACCTCTGTGGTTAAAAAATCAGCAAAATGGTAAGATTTTGTAGGTCTCTACCACTATCCTCACCTTCCACATTTTCTTTAATAATCAGTTGTAGAACTAATTAGTTATTAGTCTACATTTTTCTTTTAGATATGTGTGATCTCAAAATTCACACATAAAATGTGTTTGTTACTGTAAATCACCATAAATTTGAAAAAAACAAAAAACCAAAAACAGATTTAGACTCATTTCTTCTCTTATGTGCTAAAGGACTAAAAGGTGAGTTAAACTGCCCAGATAACTCAGGAAGCATGTGATTCAAACCAGAAACTAGGTCTTAAGTGATATCTTTTTGATGAGATGTTGGATTCAAGTGAGCAGGGTCCTTGGTTACCTCTGAGAAAAGTTTCTGCAAATTTCCTCCTTAAGCAGTACATAAGTCTACCCAGGAGACAAAAACATTTGCACAGACAAAGGCAGGCAAAGGTTATATTTAAAAAAGGACAGACTTTTTAAGAAGAGAAAAGGAGCAGAAGACACTTGCATAGAAAGAGCTGTTTTTGAAGGGACAGGTTTTTGGTGCCTCTCCCTCACAACCCCCCCCCCCCTCCCGCAAAGGGACAGGTTTGTTAAAAGAGATACCTGCATAGACACAGGCACACACACAGTCTTGCCATGAAATCTTTATTTTGCTGGTGCAGAAATTGTCCTGAAATGGTATTCTATTTTGGGGGGAGGGCCTCATTCCTTTGTGGAATTATTGTATATTTTCACTTTTAGAGTGATTGGTTTAATATGTAAATACTTATAATTCTCTATACTCTCCTTTCCACATCCTCACTTTTGGTCAGAACCTACAGATCTTCTCTTTTCTTTACTTTTTAAAATATGTATTTTTTAATATATTTTTTACATTGTTGTAGTTCCTGTATTTCTCCCACAACCATTATCATCCATGACCCATCACCATTTTCATTTATGTTCCACTCTCCCCTGTTCCATTCCCCTTCTTCTCTTCCTTTTCTCTCCTTTGCTGCATGTTTTATTTCTATAGTCAACTTGTTAGCTTTTACTGCTTCTTATCCTTTTCTTTGATTTATATTTATTCTACATATAAGTGAGACCATCCATTATTTCTTTTTTTTTTCCTGACTAATTTCAGCTAACATAATTCCTTCTAGCTCCATCCATCCATATTGCTGCAAATGGCATGAGTTTGTCTTTTTGATTGCTGAATAATACTCCATTATATAAGTATACCAAAACTTTTTGATCCATTTGTCTGTTTGGGGGCATTTGAGCTGTTTCCATATCCTGGCTATTGTAAATAGTGCTACAGTAAACATAGGAGTACAGATTTCCTTTTGAATTAGTGGTTTTGTGCCTTTTGGGTAAATTCCCAGAAGTAGGCTCACTGGATCAAATGGTACTTCCATTTTTAGTAGTTTGAGGACCCTTGCATAATGATTGAACCAGTTTGCATTCCCACCAGCAGTGTAAAAGTGTTACTTTTTCTCCATAGTCTACTCAGCATTTGATGTTGCCCATTTTTTTGATATGGACCATTCTTCACAGTGTAAGGTAGTAGTATCGCCATTTCATTCTGCCCCTTAGGATTTTCTATGCCTAATTTCTGTTTTCATTTCTATAGCTGGCTTAGCAACTATGTTAATTATTTCTACCCCCACCTCCAGTTTCTGGCCTTATGAAATCTTTACCCCATCTCATTCCCCATCATTAAGAATCTAAATTTAGGACTCTTACTTTTGTATTGTACTTCTAGAAAAAGGCATCTTGTTTATTCTTTTTAGGACACATAAATAATTACTCTGTATTTCCACTGATTAATATGATAATCCTTTACTTTCAATTTTATTATTAAGATTTCCAAAAAATAGAACCCTTCTCTAGCCCTGGCCATTGAGTGTCAAAGACATCATATAGCTGCAGCTGGTTTTAGCAGTCAATAGCCATGCAACCTCCTGAATTTACCTGCCATACTCCTTTTGGAGAATGCAGCTAACTCAGTAGTTAATTTGGAATTCACCTAACTGAACCTGAAAGTGATGGGAGCTCTTTTTGAGGAACATTATATGAAGAAGTCATGATTCTACTAAAACCAGTAAATACTGTTCTGTTTAAATTATTATGACTTTCATTACCCATTTTTCCTGCTTTTTTATAATTCTGATCCCCCAAAATTTGTAATTTTTAAATGTTTTGTTTATTATCACATAATGTATTTCTTTCTAAGTTTATCAAGCCCTGAATTGCCTGGAAAATTAAATGACCTCTTTATTTCTTCTTTGTTCATGTAGGTTAGGAAGTTAGTCAAAATATGTTGTTTTGAGAGGAAGCAGGCAAAGATCAAACAATAAGTGCTAGTGAGGGTATGAAGGGAAAAAGAATCCTCTTGCGCTTTTGGTGGGAGTGTATAGAAACAGTATAGTGATTTTTCCAAACATTAAAAATAGAACTGCTTTATCATTCAGCAGTTCCACACCTAAATATCTTTCTAAAGATATGGAAATACTAAATCTAAGGAGTGTATGCACCCTATATTCATTGCAGCACTATGTACACTAGGTGAGCCTTGGAAAGAAAGATATTGAGCACCTAAGTGTGGATTTAGAAGATATGGGGTGTGTACCCATTGGAATACTACTCATCTGTATTTAAAAAAAAAAAAAGAAAGATGGTTTGCCATTTTGGATCTAGTTTGGAACTAGAGGGGATTATGCTAAGCAAAATAAGTCAAAAGGAGAAGGACAAATACCAGATGATTTTTCTTGTGTAGAATATAGAGAGACAAAACCAAGTTACTATAAATACAAAAACAAATCTGTAAATCTGATTGTAGAATTGAGACCGCCAGAGGAGGAAGGTAGCTCTAGGTAGGGAGCTAGGGTGGGACATGGGGAGTTGGGAGGAGTGGCAGGAGGTACAACAGTGAATTATGGTAGAGGATTATTCGTGCTTTGGTGGTGGGTGTGATGTGGCATCATACATTTGAAGGGTTGTGAACCCATACCTCTAAATCATATACAGTGCTGTAAACCAAATTTCACTTAAAAAATATTAATAATACTAAACCAATCTGTTGTTTTCAAATTCAACAGCCTGATAACTGCCCTCAAAAATGCCTTGGACAGATTTGTTGCTAATTTGTTCATAGGTATATTTTGAGGGTAGGTTAATGAAGTCTCTCCTCCTAGGGATTGGACTAGGAGAAAGTTTTGGAGTGGTGCTATTTGAAAGTGGATTTCTTCTAGACTGTTTCTCTCATGCCTTTGGTAACCTGATATCAGTGAGGCTGCCTCTATTTATTATTTTGGTTAATTACCTGGTCATTATCTTTTTGGACTTTATCATTTATTTAACTCAGCAATTTTTAAACTTTTGGTTTCAAGACTATTTTACACTCCTGAAAGCTACTGATGATTTCAAAGAGGTTTTATGCATAAAATTATATTTCTTATATTTGTTTTTATAAATTGAAAACAAGTATTTAAAAATTATTCAATAAGACCATGACATAAGTTACCATGAGTAATATTCTAAAAATCTATTTCTCAAAATAAATTTTATTGGACAACTGGCATTTTCTTATATTTTTGCAGTCTTTTTAATGTCTGACTTAGTAGAGGAGAGCTGATTGTCAGAACAGCTTCTATATTCCATCTCTTATAATATGTAGTAGTTTAGTTGAAATGTTGATTATGAAATCATCAGTCTTTTTGTATTCTGTTACATTTTGAATCTCTTGGTTTATTTTATGTTGCATTTTCAATAAATCTTTTGGGAACACATACTTTTTCCTACATAGCGGAAAATGTTTAATTCATTGAGGTATGTTGGTCTTTCAGATCTTAATGCAACTCATTATATAATATAAAAAAGCTCTGTTTGTAATATCACCAGTAGTCTCTTCAGCTAAAGCTTAAAATATCTTAAAAATAAAATACCCATTTAGTAATATGTGATTTTTTCCAATACACATTTTTACTTTGAAAATTCACAAGACTGGCAACAAATATTGTCATTTACCCCCCTTTTAGTTAGTTACAACCTAATTTGGCTAGCTTTAAGACTATGTGTGGCATACTCAAAGGTTGAATTAATAAAATTACTAATTTTCACCTCATCAAAAACAATATTAAGTGAATTTAGTGTTATTATTCACATCCAGTTTGGTTGTAGTGGTTCTAGAATTTGGAAGAAAGGCAGAAGAGGAAGTCAGAGTGATGTGACATAAAAATGACTGAATCCATGTACCTAACTAGAAAATGGGAAGTAGCTCATCAGCCACCAGAAGGTAGGAAATGGAAAGAAATGAGGGTGAGGGTATCTCCTAAGAGCTAAAAGGACTGCATCTGTGCTGATTATGTTTTATCTTAGTGAGATCCATTTCAGATGTCTAACATAGAGAACTGTAAGGTAATAAATATGTTAGAGCAACTGGGATCAATTAAATATATCTATGCTTGTGTATAGGCTGACAGGATCATTTAATCAAGATGTTACACCTTTTCTGTAGGTTTCCTTTTAGCTTTCATTTATGAAGTGAACCTCAAGTGTGGAAAGTGGCATGAATCATGAGCTCTTATTCGTGACAATTACTGTTATGCACTTGTTGTTCATAATATGCTATTGAAAGGGGAGGCAGGGAAAGAAAATATGCTATCTGTTAAAGGGCTACTTAGGTTTAGAAGTTAAAAACAAAAAACAGTTGTTTGCTAGGATTGTGTTCCCACACTGCACACAGAGGCACTAAGATGCTACAACTCATTGATCTATTCACTGTGCCATACAGAACCAGGGAAATGATATTTAAGTTTGAGGAAAGCATCATTTAACTCTTGCTAATCTGAATTTTATTTGGCTAATAATTTTGCTTTGATCAGACATATAAAATAATTTTGCTATTTAAAACGAAGAATTTTACAACTTTTTTTCATCTTTAAACTCATTCATAAAAATGCCAGGCATGGTGACGCATGCCTGTAAGCTTCAGCCTATGAAGCAGCTAGGGCTAGGGATGGCGGTTCGAGTCCCACTCGGGGCAACACAGTCCCAAAAAATAGCTGGGCATGGTGGCACACACCTGTAATCCCAGCTACCTGAGAAGCTGAGGCTGGGGATTGCTTGAGTCTATGGTACCCCAGGCAACGTGAGCCTGCGGTTCCATGGGCAAAATAGTGAGACCTAGTCTCAAAATAACTAACTGACTGACTAACTAACTAACTAACTAACTAACTAACTAACTAAATAAATAAATAAATAAATAAACTCATTCATGAAATGGAAATAATAAAACTTGCTTACTATATAATTCAAGCCTGATGTGTGGTTGTCAGATGTGATTATCAAATGAAAAAGACTTGCATAGCTTCTTGAAAACTGCATGTCACAATGCAAAAAAAGAAAAGATAATTTGTGGGTTTTATGCCTATAAATTTGTGACAATTTACTATAGCAGCAATGGAGACTAACACAATTAGGAGCTGCCATTTGTTCTGAAGCATCATTACTTTTGCACTTTTAGTACAAATTTTACTTAAAAAAGCATTTATGTACTGTACTTTGGAACCTCTTTTTTTTATCCTTGCATTGTACTTTTTCTCTGTCTATGAATAAGCTAAGTACTGGGACACAAGACCAGACAATGTCTCTATCAAGGTTACAGTCTGATGGTTGAGAGATAAGCAAATAAATGATTAGTGACAAGTGTCCTAACTAGAATGTACTTAGACTGTGGCAGTAGTGCCAAGTACACGGGTTGAAGGGAAAGATCTCTATCTCCTTATGCTTTCAGTGTAGTGGAAGAAATCCCAAAGTTATTACAAAAAGGAAAGCCAAAGAGAGTTTCAATTTCTCCCCATTCATCCCAACTCGTTGTTTGTTGTCTTTTGTTGCAGCCATTCTAGTGAGTTGTGAAGTGGTTAATCAAGTGACCTCAGTTTGTGTAATTTAATAACTAATGATAATAAGTATCATTTCCGGTACTTAGTGACCATTCTTATATTACCTTTGGGGAAAAGTCTAATCAAATGCTTTACCATTTTTAGATGGAATTATTTGCTCTTTCTTTATTGAGCTGTAGTAGTTATTTGTAGTTTCTAAGATACTATCCCCTAATCAGGTATTTGGTTTGTAGACATTACTCCCATACCATTTTGTTTTGTTTTGTTTTTTCCTTTATTGATAGTGTCCTTTAAACCACAATGTTTTTAGTTTTAATAAAGACCAATTTATGTTTTTTGCTTTCAGTGTTTTATCGAAGAAATTATTACCTAATCTAAAGTCTAGAAGATTTACACCTATCATTTTTTCTTTGAATTTTATATATTTTGATATTTTTTTTGTTTAGACGTATGATCAATTCTGTGTAAATTTCTTGTATCATTTGATGAAAGAGTTTAATTTCATTCTTTTGCATGTTGGTATCCAATTGTCTCAGAAGCATTTTCTTGATAAGACTGTTTTTCCTTCTTTGAGATATTTTGAAACTCACCAAAAATCAATTCAATATTTTATTGTTTTTTTTCTGGACTCTCAATTCTACTCCACTGATTTTTTCAATGATGTTTCATAGTTTACAATGGGCAAGTCTTACACCTTTCTTTTAAATTTTTTACTAAATATTTTATTTACCTCATTCTATTGTAAGTGGAATTGTTTTTCTATTTTAATTTTCAAGTTGTTAATTACTAGTATATAGAAATGCAATTGATTATCATTATATCTTGCAAACTATTGAGCATACTAGATCTAAGAGTTGGATTTCTTTGTTTTTCTTTGCTTTAGAATTTCCATGGCTTTCTACTTATAATATCATGTCTTCTATTAAGTAGAGGAAGTTTTACTTTTCCTTTTACAATCTGAATTCCTTTTGTATTTCCTTTTCTTGCCTAATTATCCTGACTAGAACTCCAATATAATGTTGAATAGAAATAGTAAAAATGGACATTCTCATCATTTTTCTGTTCTTAAGAACTTTCAATCTTTCACCATTAACTATTCTAGATATTCTCTATCAGGTTGATGAAATTTTCTTCTATTCCTAGTTTGTTGAAATGTTTGTATAATGAGAGGATGTTGGATTTTGACACATTCTTTCTGCACCATCTTAGGTCATCATGAGGTTTTGTCCTTATATTAGTAAGGTGTTATTATTCACGTTACTATATTGATTTAACCTTTCATTCCTGAAATAGGTCCCAATTTCATAGTGTTTGTATAATTCTTTTTTATGTGTTACAGGATTCAATTTGCAAAAAAAGTTGAATATTTTGCTTTTATATTCATAGTGAATATTGATCTGTTGTTTCCTTTTTCTGGTGATATATTTGTCTGATTTTAATATCAGGATAATATTGACATCAGAAAATAGAATTGGAAGTGGAAATTGATCTCTTTTTTGGTCTTTTTGTGGGGGCTGGGGGGAAGAAATTCTGAAGAATTGGTGTAATTCTTTACTATTGCTTAGGTAGAATTCTCTGGAAAAACCTTCTAACCTTAGACTTTGTTTTGTGAATATCATTAAATTATTATTTCAATCTTCTTGTTTGTTACAGGTTTGTTTTTTTTTTAACTTCTTGAGCTAGTCACTAGGTCATCAATAGAAAGTTGCCTATTTTGTTCTGGTAATATTTTAACAAAATACAATTGTTTCTATTAACCCTTTATTATCTCTTTTATTTCTATAAGTTCAGTAATAATGTCCCATCTTTCATTCCTAATTTTGCTCACTTGAATTGTCCCTCTCCCTCTCTTCCCTTATTTGGCTATTGATACAGGGGAGTGATGCAGTAGAAAATTGTATGGATGCCATACTGCCCTGATGAGTGGGATATAGGAGAAAGACCTGCAAGTAGGAGCTAGAAGCACCAAGGGCAGATAAAAAGACGAGCCAAAAGTTTCTGTTCAGCAAAAGAGACAATAAACAAAACAAAAAGAAACCTAACCGACTAGGAGAAAATTTTTGCCCTCCAGACAAGTGACAAGGGTCTGATAACAAAGATCCAGAAAGAGCTCCTGCAACTCAACAAAAACAAAGCAAAAAACCCAGTCAAAAAATGGGTAGAACTAAAAAGACACTTCACCAAAGAGGAGATACAAATGACTAATAGGCATATGAAAAAAATGCTCCACATCACTAATAATCAGGGAAGTGCAAATTAAAACCACAGTGAGATACCATCTTACACCAGTAAGAATGGCCCATATAATTAAAACAGACAACAACAAATGTTGGCGGCGCAGATGTGGAGATAAAAGAACTCTCTTACACTGCTGGTGGGAGTGCAAACTGATACAGCCACTATGGAAGACTGTGTGGAGGACCCTCAAAGAATTAAAAGTGGACTTACTATTTGATCCAGCAATCCTATTACTAGGAATCTACCCAGAGGACATGAAAACATTAATTCAAAAAGACACCTGTATGTGCATGTTCATTGCAGCTGTGTTTACAATTGCCATGATTTGGAAACAAACTAAAAGCCCCAAAACAGATGATTGGCATAAAAAATGTGGTACACATACACGATGGAATACTACACATCAATCGAGGACAAACACATGTCATTCGCAGCAACATGGATGACACTAGAAAGACTCATATTAGCAGAAATAAGTCAAAAAGAAAAAGAGAAGTACAGGATGGTCTCACTTATATGATGGATATAGGGAAAAACAAAGAAACGAATAAGAAAGAATGAAAACAACCAATGGGACTGAACAATGGAGCGAGAGAGGAGAAGGGGGAAGAAGGCTGGGGAGGTGAAGAACACAAAAGATCAGGATGGTTAACAAGTGTTAGTGAAGTGGGAAAGCCCTGGGGTACACAATAATGGGATAATGTAATATAAATATAAATAAACATATATATTCAAATTTTAAAAATTTTAAATTAAATTAAAAAAAAAAAAAA
>PVHY01025150.1:0-18751 GCA_004024945.1 Uropsilus gracilis | reverse complement strand
TTTTTTTTTTTGTACAAAATCTGCACGCAGAGCACCCCAGGCCTGGGGAGGGACAGCCCGGATCAAATACAATACAGGAAAAAAATAGAAATATAGCGATTCAAGTACTGGCTTCTCTGAAGAAAGGAGAAAAAAATCACATTTGTGTGTGTCATTTATTTCAGTTGCGCTGGGAGAAGAGAACATGGTTTCTCTCCCCTCCTCCTCCTCCTCCTCCTCCTCCTCTTCCTCCTCCTCCTTCTCCTCCTCGCGCTGGGTAGAACTAACTCTAAAACACCAATTTCTCAACACTGAACCCTCCCAAATCGCAAGAGTTTTCCTTTTCCCCTTCCTCTTTTTTTTCTTTTTAGCCGAGTGGCTTTTCTCTAGCTGGCTCTTTCCTTTCCTTTTTCTTGCTCTCTCCCGCCTGGGTTGGGGTATTTTTGTGGGGGTTTTTGTTTTTCCCTTGACTGTGCAGTGCAGCAGGCCGGGGCAGGGTTTAGGATTGCTCCTTGTCGGTTTTCTCTTTATTCATCTTTTTCATCTTCATCCTCCGATTCTGAAACCAGATTTTGACCTGCCGCTCGGTGAGGTTGAGAACCCGGGCCACCTCGTACCGACGGTCCCTGGTTAAATACATATTGAAGAGAAACTCCTTCTCCAGTTCCAGCGTCTGGTACTTGGTGTAGGGGCAGCGCTTCTTCCTCGTGGACCGGGCGTGGATCCAGTTAGCCACGGGGTTGCCTGGAGGGCCAAATAAAGGCAGGGGTCAGTGACGCCCCTCTGCAAGCCGGGACCCATGCCACCCCAACTCCAGCCTTAGCCAGGCTGCCCAAACCCAATAATTGAACCTGAATTTGGTCACATTTTGCTTTAGGGGTTTGCCCTCCTTGCTCCTTTTGCATTCTGTCCCCTCCCTACTTTCTCTCTCTTCAGTTTCCAGCTCCCAAAACCATAGGAAATCACAGCTATCAAAGCCCCCACAGTCTGGTTCTCAGTTTCAAGAGTAGTCATTCGAGAATATCCTCATAAAAAGTCCAAATTCCCAACCGTTTCATAGGCCCATAAACGCTTTCTCTCTTGTTTTGTATTTTTACAGTGAGGTCTCTCTCCTCCCCACTTCCCTCCTCCTCTGCCCCCTCCCATCCTCCCAGCCCACGACCAAGTCCTGAAATTTCAGCAGTTCTGCTTCCTGACCCTGAGAGCCCCCAAGCCCCTCACTACGCTCCCCAGCACCCGTCTCTCTCCGCTTTCAGAGTTCAACCCTGCTGAGGCGAATTCTCAGGGTGACACTGGCATGGAGAAAGCCTTTCTCCTCTCCCCCAGGGAGCTGCTAACCTTGGGGAGCAGGCTCCCCTATAGCCTAGCTTCCCTGTTTCGCTCCAGTGCCCCCCTCCTGCCAGCCCAGGACAGGCTCTGCAGGAGCCAAGCCTCCAATTTCAGGTTTATGGGAGTAGCTGAGGGTAAGGAGGAAAGCCTTCAGAGGGGTGTAATTAGGCCCTGGCCCCTTATGGGGCTAGAGGAAAGGATTTCCTGCAGCCCCCTCCTGAGACTCCCCCAAAACACTTCCTCACACCCAGGGGGCTGGACCCCCTCCCCTCCCAGCAGTTTCCCCTTCTTGCCCCTGCCCCTGCTCCGGCAGTCCCCAGCTGCCCCCCTTCTTTGCAATACTCAGAAGGTTCCTGTCTCCCTGACTGAAGTGTGTATGTGTGTGTGTGCAATTCCCTGTCCTGGGGAGATGCCTCTCTTCCCCTCCTCAACCGGGACCCCCATTCTCAACTCTCTGGGCTGCAGAGCCTCAGAAGAGGAGGTCTCAAGTTTAAGGAGACTGGGATCCCACTTCTCTCCCCCAACTCTGGAAGTCCTGTTCTCTCCAACTTCCCAGGCTGGGAAATCCTCAGACCTTCTCAGCCAGGGCTGCTGAGGGAGAAGTCTTCTGGGTCTTCTGGCTTTTGGCTCCAATGGGGTGTGGATTCCCCCATGCAGGCTGGGAAGTCGGGGTGACTTTTCTCCCTGGGGTATTTCCTCTCTGTCCCCAGCGTCCCCCTCAGCTCTCTGCCATCTCACCTCACAGCCACAAACTGAACCTCGCCCCCCACCCCATCCCCTGGCCCTGCCTGCATTTCTTGGAAAGTAGCGACTGAGCCAAAAAGCTTGGGCTGGGGGTGGGAGGGGGCGGGGGTCCCTGCCGAAGCCAGCTCCTGAGAGAGAAGCCCCCTTCGGCCCTTTCCCAACCTAGCTCCCTGGGCCCCCTTCTCAGACCTTCCTGTGCCTGAAAGCTCCCCAAGGTAATTCGCTTTTATTGAGTCCTGGCTCCTTCGCCCTCGCCCCTCTCCCGCGTTCCCTGTGCCGCTCGAGGGGCTGTAATCCGGCTCCCCCCACCCCCCAGCCCGGCCTCCCCTCCCCTCCCGCGCTGGTTGTAAAGGAAAATTGCTGCCAACTTACTGGGGTCCAGGTCGGCCTTCTCCTCTTTGTGCTTGCTGCCGGCGAGCGCGTCCGCCTCGGGCGAGGGCAGTGTCTGCGGGGCGCGGTCGCGCAGCTCCCCGGGCGAGCCGTACATGTAGTCCGGGTAGCTTCGGCCGTCGCCCGGACCACAGTCGGAGCGGCGCCCGGGGTAGGCGTCCGGCTTGAGGGCGTAGTGACGGCCCCCGGCCGGGAAGCTGGGGAAGGAGACGGCGCCGGACAGCGGCTCGAGCCAAGTCCGCATGTAGCGCGTGTCGGCGCCGAGGTGGGGCTGGGGGCCGTACGGGTGGTATACCACGGACGACTGCGAGGGCACGGGCGCCCACGACGTGCTGAACACTGCCGGCTTGGGCGCGAAGCTACAGGACGGAAAATCGCTACAGTCCGGCACCAAGCCGCTGGGTCTGGCGGCGGCGGGGTGAGCCCCCGTGGCCGGAAACCTGGACGCTAGGAGGTCTTCATTGTCGTGAGAGATGAGCGAGTCCACGTAATAGTTACTGATGGGCCCCGTCGCCGACATCGTAACAGGGTTTTACATACATAAGATTATTGTATGAACTGTATATGTACTTTTTATCTGCTCACAGAACAATCAAGGCAGGTAATTATTTTTCCAGCCTTTTCCCCGCAGCTCATTGGTTCCCTGGCCCCCACGTGATCGTATTTACCCAAAAATACGGCGCGGATCAATGCGCAGGGGCTTTTTTTCCCCCTTGCTTTTCCCCCCTCTTCTCCCACCCCCTTCTCTTGACTGATCCCCGCGACCTGCGTTTTCCTGGGGGTCCGCCACTCCTGACCCAAGGCACCGGTCACCCCCTCAGAACAACTCGTGTCTCGTCCGAGAAGCCCCTGGCCCGTGTCCCCCCCATAAGCAGACGGCCTCCCGCCCTTCCCCCCCCCCACCCCAAGAGGATTTCTTAATGGGGTGAAAATGCCAGTCCCCAAAGCCAGGGTTCCTGGACCCCCACGGCCGAGCTGGGCAAGGCAACCTCACAGGGGCGGAGAGGCTGGCCGAGGTAGGTGGAGGAACTATTTCTTGACGTAATCCGTCTCTGTCGCCCCGACGCTCCCGCAGTCTCTGAGCGAGCGAGCCGAGATCAGCGATTGTCAGTTCGGAACGTGGCTTTTAAAAATGCGTTTTTAAATAGTGTGTATGTATGTATTTCTTTCAGGAGCAGCAGCAGCAGCGGCAGCGAGGGAGGGAGAGTGGGAGGGGACTTGGGAAGCTGGGGTGGAGGGAGGGAAGGAGGGAAAGGGGAGCATCCTTCTGCCACTGGCCAACTCAGCCCCCCAAATCCGGGGTAGGGGAGACTTGGGGAAGGTGGGCTGCTGGTGGGAGGGGTAGGACCTCAAGACCTCTTACACCTTGGCCAGAAGAAGTTCTCTCTGTGCCTTGACACAGCTATGCAAGCGCCTTTATTTTAAATTTATTGTCTATATCTATTTATCTTTCTTTGCCAGCTTGGAGAAGTGGAGGAGAGAGCTACACAACTTGAGTGGGGCGTCCCCAGCCCATCTTCCTGCTCACCCTCCTTTGCCCCATCTCCATCTCTGCGACACCCTGCCCCCCCAAAAGAAGTCATTCTCTAGGCTCTGTCTTCAGAGAACCAGGGTGAGGAGCGCGTAAGGCGAGAGAGCGACCCCGGTCGTGGGCAAGTAGCTTGTTTTTACGTCCTTCAATAAAATTTTTACGAGGATCATTTGATTGTTCATAAATGTGTCTTTCATTAAATAAAATTGTAGGCTGTTTTTGGAACGGGAAAAAGGCAACGGAAGGATGGGAGAAAGCAATTTCTTTGGGGTCGGATGCAGGAATTCCAAAGGGGGCAGTGTGATTGTAAAGAAAATCAGACAAATTAGATTTCTCTCCCTCTCCCCCATAAGTTGGTTGCTAACCCCCCCCCCCTTGAATTTGGGGTTTGTGGCCCAGCCCTCTGCTTGCCATCAGACTGTCCCACGCTGGTTTAGTAAAGGTGGGCTTCAGGCAAGCAGGACATGCTGTGTGGGTGTAAGAGAGGAGGCAGGGAGATTAGCTGGGGGGGGGGGTTGAAAGGCAGGTGTCATCCCCAGAGACATGATTCACCTTAGCACGGCAGAGTGAGTTTGAAGGAAGGGTGCAATCTCAGGGTCAGAAGGGATGAGCCCCAGTTCGTGCTAGGGAAGCCTGCAGGAGCTGTGGCTGGGATGCAGCTCTGAGGCAGCAGGGGAGGACAAGGCTTCCCAGACCAAAGACGCCTGTCCTCCTTTCCCACTCCTGTCCCCAGGAGGAGACCAATGGGGGAGGGGGGTGTGAAGGCTGGTTTTCTCCGGTGTCTCTGTCGACCTGTCTCCTCTGCAGTGGAGAAGGGCTGGAAAGTGGTGTCCCACAGAGTGTGTGTTGGAGGCAGGAAAAGTTGAGGGAGAGAGAGTAGACCTGGAGCCCAAAGCACAGACTCCAGCTGGTCTGACCCCCTCCCCAGTCCCTGCTGCTCCCCCTCTCGGTTCTTTCCTTTTCGGTCAAGCAGGGCTGGGATTTCAGTGCACAGGGTAGATAGGAGAAGTCCCTGCCTGGGGAGAGGCTACCCGGGGCCTCCCAGCCCTCGACTCCAATTGTGTTCCCCTCCTGGGGACTGGACCAGCCTGGGAAACCCAAATTACAAGCAACGGAATATCTCTTTGGCCTTGATGGAGCCAGGTTAGCTGTCAATCAAAAATGCTCCCTCACTAGGTCAAGGAAAAGACAGGAAGGCTCCGCACCCCTGCAGAGGCTTCTTGCCAACCCCCCCAGTGCCGCCAGCACCTCCCCCAGCCCAGGCAGCTGGGGACCCTGCCGGCTTTTTCCAGGCTGCTAGTGGCGATGCAGAGACCACGTAGCCTTCAGCGGGCCGGGGGCCAGACTGTCACCAAGAGGACACCAGGGGACAGGGTAAGAGAGACAGCCTGAGACCTAACGATGGGAACGCAGCACCAGGCCCACAGAAAGGCAGGAAGGAGGGCAAGGAACGAAGAAAACGGAGGGCTCAGATAAAAGGGAACGAGGGAGGAGAATTAAAGAAGAGCGGGAGGCGAGATGAAAAGAGGTAGGGGAGCAGGGGAAGGAAGGCGTGCGGAGATGGAGGCGGAAGAAGGGCGCCGATAGGCAGGCGGGACGGGGCAGGGCGAGCACTGGAGGCGCAGCCGTGGCATTGTGCAGTCCGCTGGCTGTGGGGCCTTTGCCGCGGGACCGGCTCCGGGCGCGGCAGCCACTTCTGTCCCGACACAAAGGAGGAAGAGGCCTCCTCTCCTGCCCCTCCCGGGAGACCTGCTCGGGTGGGTGCACTGGACCTCCGGGAAAGGGAACCCCATCTTGGCTCAGGCAGCAGCCCAGACAGCTGGGGGCTGAGCCAGGCTGTAGTCAAGGAGCTAAGAGGGCTGGAGGAAGGAGAAGGTTTCACACACACCCCCTCCCCACTCCTCTTTTGCATCTGCCCCAAGCTCAGTTCTCGGAGGGGAAAGATGCCTCTCAGGACCCTCTCCTAAGAGTCTCTGCTGCTCGGGAAAGCCCCTCAGACCCAGTGGCTGGAAACAGATGTCCTTCTCTCTCTCTACCCCCCTTTAGCACCACCTTTTTTTTTTTTTTTTTTTCAACTCTTGAGCTCCTGCCCACCGTCCTGCCCACCCAGCAGAAACAGCAGCCTGGATCCCCCAGCCCATGATCCCCGCTGCAGTCAAGTCCCCAGTGAAGCTGAGGGGGAGACTGTTGAGACGGTCGCCTTCGTTTGAGAGCATGAACTCAGACCCTCCCCACTCAAGCACAGACACAGCTATGGATCATGAAGCAGGCCTCGCCCACAGCCCCCTCCCCACCAATGCCCCGAGTTGCCTAGGCCTTATAGGAAGAGGGAGTCCTGGGGAGGGGCTGGAAGTGGTTGGGAATCTCTGAGTTCACCAGGCCGAGGTCCCTCGGGTTCCCGGTTCCGTTCCACAACTGCGTGTGGGTTGTGTCCCCATTCTCTGCATTTGGAGATGGGGTGGCAGGTCAGGGACTGAAGCAGACCTTCAGGCTCTGGCCAATTTCAAGTCTGTTGGAATGGGGGGCACAAAGGATGTGGGGGGCACCAAGAAGGAGGGGCTTGTCTTTCCAGGTTCAGCTGTGCCTGCTGAATCCCCTGCTAGACTCCAAGACTCTCTGTCCCCCTCACCACTGCCTTCAATTTTCCTCAGCTCCATGGGCAAACCCCAGGGACTGCAAGCCACCAGGAGTCCTGTTGGGGAGGAGGGAACCCCAGCTGTAGCCAGCAGATCTGCATCCACTCTGGTTCTCAGAGCTCCCTTCCGAGCCTAAAAGATTTCACTGGACACAGAAGAGCCCCCCCCAAGGGGGAGGGGCACTCTCACTCCATCACCTCAAACCTGGGCAGCTGCGACCACAAGCAAGCTAGCACCACCGTGGGAAGGACAGACAGAAAGACAGACAGGTTAGAACCATCCCCTCCCCTTGTCCTGCACCTCCCATTTAGTGATTTAAATTCCCTCCGGTTCAATCCACACCGTCAAGTTCGGATTAAATTTAAAACAGACTTTTCCCGGTGCCCCCGCGGGCCAGCCCCGGCCGCCGCAGGCAGGGAGCCCGCGCCCCGCTCTGCAAGCACCCGCGGCCGGCGCGGAGGAGGCCGAGCTCCATTTGCTTTCATTTTCCTTCGCCCCTGAAATGGGCTCATTTCACCTCTTGGCTACCCGTTCCTCTTCCCCCTGTCTCCTCCCTGGTTCCCTTCGTCCTCCCCCCATCTCGCTCCAGACGCCTCTTTGTTGGGGAAAACAACACACCCACACACAACTCCTAGCTCAGGCCTGCGCTGCAAGCAGAAAATGAATTCTCCCGGCCTGGCGCGGGGAGGCCCGCGTCCTGCCCCCACCCCAGGTGGGTATCGGGATCCCGACAGGCCAAGAGTCAGGGCCCTAAGCCCCATGGAGTGAAACCCCTAGGGCCTGTGAACCTGGCCCTCTCAACGCCACGGCCTGCATTCCCGCCGCCCCCTCCCTGCAGCCCCGCAGCAAACGGGGCTATTTCCGGCTCCCCCAACGGCGTCTAGCCTTCCAGCCTGGGGAGTGGCTGAAGGGGGAGCGGCCCCAGAGTTAGGGGTGCTCTCAGCCTGGAGCCCCCACGGCTCTGGGCGCCCTGTTACCTGATCTCTGTGTGATGTGTGTGTCCTAAGGAAATTTGCAGTGACTTTGGAGCCCAGACTGAGGAAGCGGAGGTGGCGAAAGGAGAGACAATACCGGCCGAAGTACAATTAAGGGGCCAGAGCCGCTAGTCTCTCCCCCGCCCTCCTGGCCCGACTGGGAGCTGTCTGGCCTCAAGCCTCAGGGCAACCCGCGAACCTGGAGCCGGAAACTCAGCCCGTGACGGAGGGAACCAGAGGATCCGGCATCCAGGAAAGCTCCCTTGCAACTTGGGGGCGCAGCAGCCAGCCCCGCTGAGCTGCAGAGAATCCAATGAATGAACGTGCACATTCCGAGGGATTTTCCCGATTTGGTTCAGCCTTTGGAAGAAAAGCCTAGGGTTTGGGACGTCCCAACCAGACAGACAGACAGACAGCAGACAGACAGACAGTCAAACCGCACCTCCGGAAGCAGACAGACTCACAACATGAGTGTGAGCCCGAAATCAAACACAGGTTCCACACTGCCCGTGGCCTCTCTGCCAGGCCCGGCGGGCGCCGATCTCCCTACCTTCTCTCCCCTCCAGGGCGCTGGGCAGAGACCCCGAAGACTCGGTCCCTCTGGCGTGGTCCAATCCCGCCTCGGGAAGCGCTTTCGTTACCTGCTCCTCCGCTCCCCACGGCCACAGCTGCAGGGCAACCGCCTCCCGCCGGGGGAGGGAAGCCCCGGCCACCGCAGCCGCCGCTGCCCGCCCTCCTTCCCTCCCTCCCTCCTGCTCGCCCTCCCTCCCTCCCTCCCTCGCCCGCTGCCGCTCGTGGGCCCTCCCGCGGGCAACCTGTTCTGGACCCAATCCAGGTATCTCCGAAAGAGAACAAGGAAAGGACCTCTACTGAGGAGAAGACAGCGAGCCCTTAACTGCGTTTATTGCCCATGCCCTGACCGCGGGTGGGGCTCCACCCCGCGGCCCTGGACGTGGCCCTGCAGCTGCAGAGGTGTGCGGGCCTGCCGCCTCGCCCACGCGGACCGCCGCGCCCCAGCCCCGCGCGCCCCACGCTCTGGGCCGCCGGCCTCAGGCAGCCCAAACACCACACAGACCTCAAGGTCCTTCTGCAGACTCAACATCCGGTTGCCCGCCTGGCGGCCGGCCTCTGCCCGGAGCCGGCTCAGCTCCGTCAGCGGCCAAAGTCCACACACCATCCACCTTGCCGGTGCTCCCGTGCCGGCCGCGACACCCCTCGTAGGCGAGGCGCCCGCCGGGCCACGCTGGGCTCGGCCCCGCCCGGGACTTCCGACCTCCTCCTCCTCTGCTCGGGACCCGCACAAAGCCGGGTGTCCCGGCGCTCCCACCCCCAGCCCCCGGCCCCCAGCCCCCCGCCGACGCTGCCCTTCACCTGTTCCGGAGAGGGACTGCATTTCGGAACCGAGGCAAGGTCGTGGGCCTGGGCGGGGGGTGCCGGGGAGCGGAGGTCCCGGGGAGGCCGCAGGGCACGGCCCGGCCGAGCCGCAGCCCCCGCCGCCGGGAAGGTGGCTCGGACCCAGGCTCTCCTGGGCGAGCTCTTGCCTTTCTCTCCTTCGCCCGCAAGTCTTAAACACTCGCACGCCGAGAGTTCAGCTCTATAAATCCTGCTCCTCTTTCCCATATCATAATTAAAAAAAACCAGTAGGGGAGGTTTTAACTTTTATTGCGATTTCTGGAATTGGGCTGCGGAGCATATATTAAGTTTACGCTTATGCGCTCTCGGCGGGGAGGGTCCTTTAAGAAATAAAAATCCATCTTAATATCCGCAGACGAGAGATATAATTTTTTCCCTCCTCTTCACGCTGTTTCGTCTGAAGACTCCCTTCCAGCGAAGCGAATAAATAATTACCACCGCCTTAGCCATGATCCACTGGCTCCAGGGCCCAGGGGCGGACTCTGGCCACTAGACTGGTCCTCACCTTGGCCTTAGGAGAGCTCACTCCGTTTCCCAAGATTTGGGGAGGAGGACCTCCAGGGCTCTGGCTCTGTGACCAGCCCCCATAAGCCCACTGACTATGAAACATAAATGGGGGCAGAGAGCCCCAAAGTGCAGAAGTCGTTCATTGGCGAATTTCGGCCCATGAGGGACGCTATTTCCAAGTCAGGCACTCCTGGGTACCCCGCCCATCCCTGGGACTCCCTTCCCTCCAACTGGTTCCCAGCTCTGACAGCCTGAAAACTCAGAGGCTGAGGGGGGTTCCCAAACCAGGGGAGCCCCTGCCTGCCTTGCACCAGCTGGCCTTTCCCTCTGGAAATCTTTCCATTTTCCCTTGGAGCTATGGAGAAATTTGAGTATTTACCTCCAAGGGAAGAAATTCTCCCCCCCCCCAAAAAAAGGTGGGGGACAGAAAGACCAGACCGGTGCACAGATTCAACTGGGGAGAAAAAAGGCTCTATTCCCATTTTCTCCTCTAACCTTCTTTGGGTCAAAAGAAATCTCTTTTTATGAGAAAGAGAAAGACACGTGAGTATGTGCATAAATATATGCAGGGGTTTTGAGAGAGCCCGGAGGAGACAGAAATATGGAAACACAGACCCCCATCCATGCAGGGTTACCTCTATTCCCACCTCCCCAGCAGACAACTGGCATAACAGGGAACTCCATATTTATACTTTGCTGCGGAAACATGATTTTGTTCATCTGTATCAAAGTTTATAATGTTTTGATCATCAGAATTGCAAATAGAATGAAGAATATGGCTGTCTCCTTTTGGCTTTCTCTTTCCCAGTCTCTCTGAGAACAGGGGTGTATTTCTCCGTTCTCTCTGACGCCCCCCCCTCTTTTTTCCTCAGGCAGAGAAACCTCTTTTGAGAGCCTTCTTTGAGCAACTAAGACCAGAATAGCTGAGGGAGGAGGAGAGGAAGAGGTTTTGCAAAGTTTCATATTGCTAATGTCCCCTCTTGCCCCATTATCCTCCCCTCCTCCCCCTGGCATTAGCCAACAGCCTTCCCAACAATATGGTGATGGTGGGCACTGACAGCCTTCGCCCACCCAGACATTTCCTCACGGCACAAAACAAGCAACTGCCTGACAACCACAGACACAACAGACCAGGCCCATGGGCCACAGACAGCTAGACAGAGACCAGAGCCAGGTTCCTGCCCTGATGTTTCCCAGTAGGGTATGTGGGGAGGGGGTTTCTACTTGGACTTGATGGCTTTCCTCTACCCTACCAACACCCTAAGTATACCCTTCTCTGGGGATGGAGCTATACATGTGAGGGGGAAAAAAAGGGGAGGGGAGGTGATAGAGTTGGCATTGAGTTTCTCAACTCTTGGGACCCCCCAGACACCCCAGTTTTCTAAGGGGATACTCCAGTCCAGCTGACTGGAGGCACATTTTTTGCTTGCAGGTGGCAGGTGAGAGAAACCAACCCTTCCACAGACTCCCTTCTCTTTCTGTGCTTTTCTCTCTCCTGAAGATCCTGCCCCACCCTGCTGCCCAACTGAGGGGGCCTCAGGCCACCTCTTACTCAGATTCCTGAATTTCCTTGGAATTGGCTAGACCCTCTTTGTCTGTCTCCATCAGCTGGGCCCAGGAAACAATAGCTGCGGGGAAAACTCCTCTCCCTCAGTCACAGGAACTGGGATAGGCTGAGGAGTGGAGAGCATAAAGCCAGGGTTCTCCAGACTCAGCCTGCAGCTCCACTCACAGCTTGTCTTCCTCAGCCTGTACCCACTTCGCCCTATTTGGGAGGAGGCTGTGGGGCAGTCTGACTAGGGAGGGAAGGAGTGGGGAAGGTGGGTTGGGGCCCTCGACGAAAACCGACTGATGTAACTCAGGCAGTTTCTTGTTGCCGAGTTCAAAACTCAATCCCAACAACATGAAACTACCTAAGCCACAGATCAGCTGAGCGAGCAGGGCGGGAGATTCGGCTTTGCATCTATCAGAGGAGAAGGGAAGGGGGTTGGGGAAGGAAGAAATTCAGCCCCGTCCCCCTTTCCGCCCCCACGACCTCCCTGAGGATTAGAGAGTAGACTGGGTGGCTGGGTGGGTAGAGGGGCTGACCACCTCCTCAGCTTCTGGTCCGAGCAAAGCACTCAGGGAAAATCTGGTAAAACTGGACCTCTAGCCACCAAAGCCCTGCCCCACCCCCCAGCACCGGGGAAGTCATTCCCCTGCCTCCGGCCCTGGCCCTGGCCCTGGAGGAAGCTGGACTGTCCTTGCACTCTGAAGCTGGGTCCTCTGTCCTGTCCATCTGGCTCTCCTGGGCTCTCCCCCAGATTCTCTCTGATCCTCTCCTTCTCTCAGCTCCACTCCGGCGTCCCTGTGCCTGTGGGCAGCTGAACCACATCGCCTGTGCTCCAGAGCCTCTTCCAATCAGACCACTTGCCTGGCAAAGCCCCACGGCCAGGGCGCGTGGGGACTGAGTGCCTGCATAAGGCTCACATCCAAACCAGCAAAGACAAGAAAACCTAAACATCAAGCTCCAAGCCTCTCTAGCTCCTTCTCCCTCTCTTCCCCGCCCCCCAGGAGCCAACCAGACTGAGCGACAACTAGACCCATGTGTCAACCTCGAGGCAAGCCGAAGAGCCCTGGTCGAGAAAGAAGCCAAAACCCACCAAATTACCCCCTTGAAGCGCCGAACCCCAAGGCGATGAGCTGGGGAGGGGAGGAGAGGAGCTCACGGCCACTGCCCTCCACTGCGAGTGGCCGCAGGGCGAGCCTGGGCCACCAGCAGGGACGGATGCCGGAAACACCTTCCTCCCCATTCTGCCCGGGTGCGCCGGGCACCTGGGGATGCCGCCTGTCCCCACTCCGGCGCCAAGAGAAGAACAAGAAACCGCTTCTCTTACCTTGTCGCTGCCTCCTCCTCCTGCCGCTGCCTGAGCTTCTGCTGCTGCTGTGGAGGGGGGCTGGCTGAGTTCCTCACCCCCCTCCAGCGGTTAAGTTTATTCCTCTCCTTGGATAGGTGGGGGGGCTCTTGGGGTTCCCCCCAGCAGCGGTGGGGTGCGAGTGGCCCAGCACCCCAGGCAGTCAGATCCATCTGCTCCTCAAGATTGCAGTTTGCTCTCTGCCTCTTTCCCTCCTCCAGTCACCTTTAAATGCATCTTTTACTGCAGCACCACATTATATTTGCAGATCATAAAATCCACCTCTCGCGCGCACCAAGACCGTCCTGACATTACTGTTTTATGACCTTGACTTATTGTGGTCACCTGGATAATATTTAAATCAACGTTATGGTCTCTCACTTACATTAAACCCGCCAAGAGACGTTCTAGAAAGGCTCTAGGAGATGAGTCAAACACAAAACACACACATCCACACACTCAGCCTCTTTGGAAGGGGGGGGGTGTCGCTAAAAAATACTAAAAACAAAAAACCACCCATTTGAGGATTATGATTCTGGAAATTTATTTGAATATTTTCTCCATTAAGGAAGCTACATGCAAAAGATACAACATACAGAATATCTTTAAATAACACAACTCCCAGACAGGGACAAGGTGATGGGGGGGGGGGAGGTTCTGTCTTGGCTTTACTATGTTCTAGTTTTAATATTTAATCTTTTTTGTTCCTCTGGATAGAATTTCTGAGATGTCAGTGAGTGGGGGAGGGTGTGGGGGTGCTGGGAGGATGGGAAAAAAGCAGAAAGCTGTACAAATACGAGACTTCAAGCAGATTCTCAGAGCGATTGGGAGGTAAAGACACCGAGAGGGTTTGGTGGAGGCGCTGGGCGCTACAACAAACACACAAACACTAGCGGAACTTTCCAAAAACATCTATTATTCTAAGGAGGAAATGCAGCAAGGAAAAGAGCGATTCTGACTGTGCTCTTCGAGATTACAGACCTTCTCTGGTTGATTTTTCCCCCTTTCTTCTCCCCCCTTTAATCCGGTGGATTCGACCTTAACTTTGCATGGAGAACATGATGCTGTGTGTGAGTGTGTGGGTGAGTGAAGGGTTGACACACACACCAGCCACACTCCCACCCTCATCTAGGCGGGCAGATCATACCCCCGCATCCCAGCACCCCATTTCTCATGCTTTAGGTGGATGGATCTTCGCGGCACGAACCATAGGTCCTTGGAAGGAGAGTCTGAGGTCTTTGCCTTTTTTGCAGGCGCGTTGCATTTATACTCAGGGAGGGGAAAAAAAATATACCACCAGGCACAAAGGGAGAAGGGGCGGGGAAAGGAAGGAGGGGGGGGAGAGAGGGGAGGGGGAGGGGAGGTCGCCCCTCAGGTGAAATTAAAATTGGAGGTCAGTTCCCGGATCCGATTCTCTCGGTTCATTTTCTTGAGTTTCATTCTGCGATTTTGAAACCAGATTTTGACTTGTCTGTCTGTAAGGTTAATGGTCTTGCTAATCTCCAGGCGGCGCTCTCGCGTCAAATACATATTGAACAGAAATTCTTTCTCCAATTCCAGCGTCTGGTGTTTAGTATAGGGGCACCTCTTCTTCCTTCCGCTCTTTGCTGTCAGCCAATTTCCTGTGGTGTTTTCTGCCTTTATCTCCTCTGTTAAAAATAACATTATTTACATAAGTATCCCTCGAAGAGGCAAACCCTCGCAGCAAGCTGCAGCCTCTGACAGCGTGCTGTGGGGCGGCTGAGGGAGCACAGGGGAGCTGTTCTCACCCACAGGCCTGGCTGGTAGGGTCCTCTGGGCACAGGACTCTTAGAATTTCTTTGGGGTCTAGACTTACAGACAAGAAAGACAGAAAGCTCTGGCCTCCAAAGCGTTTATTAAATTTAAGTTACCCGAATCCCACCTTGACCTCGTGGATTCTGAGTATTTCCGCTTTCTCTCAGCTGACTGACCCTAGTAGGTGCTGGAAACCTCACCTCTCTCCCTCCTTTCTGTTCCATCCCAGCTCTGGAAAAATTCAACAAGAAGGAGAAGTGTTTTCCAGGCTCTGGACAGTATTGCCTAGTCTCCCCTGCTGTCTAGAACAATTCCCAGAGAGCTTCACCCCTTTGGATTCAATGGAGAGAGGATGCCCCAGTGTCTCCGCCAGAAGCCATTGCAGCAGTTGCTGCACCGGACCCCCAAGCCCTGCTTCCACCTCAAGTGCCACAGAGTGACTCTGCCCCAGTGCCAGTCAGTCCTCTCCTGATCATCTCCTCCAGGTACGAGGGGGTGAGGCAGAGAGCCTGTGCAGGCAGCAGAGGTCAGGGGCAACCCTCTGGGGCATCCTCAAGGGTCCTCAGACCACTGTCCTGGCCATAGGACCTATGGTCAAAAGAGAGAGACATCCTGAGGAGATGGAGCTTCCTGAGATCTGCCCGGCCCATGGAGAGAGACACGCTGCTTGTACATATGTGTTCCGGCAGAGGTACACACCCCCATACGTATGCACACACAGATGTGCACCCACAGATATGCACACACAGATACATTCCTCTTTACGGAAGTCAGTACTCTGTGTGTATAGTGTGTATTTCCCATTATCCTGGGGACAGTTTCTCTTCCTGGCACACATTCTGACTGAGGTGGACCAGACTTGTTCCTCAAGCAGAAGAGACCTTGACCATCTTTTCTAGAGAAAAAAAAACCCAAGTCCAGAGATCCCAGAGGAAAACCCAGCAGAGGGCTCTGTTGATGGCTCTGTGCGCCTGTTCTCCCTATGAGAAGTGAAACCCCCAGCTTCCTGAATCTTGTCTGGATGGGGAGTGGGATGGTCAGGGGCCCTGGGACGAAAGCAGAAGCACCAGGAACAAAAAAAAAATCAAACTTGAGATTGTAGTTTAAGACATCTGAAGGGCTTTAATTCTGCTCCCCATCTCATCACCTGCAGCCTCCTGCCAAGACTCTTAAATCAAGATGCTTTGCATCTAATTCTGCACTGTTTTATTTTATTTTATTTTATTACTATTAAGGCTCTTGGCTCTTTGGGGGAGAGAAATTACCAATGGAGAAGTCCGACTGAAAGTCCTTTGCCTGGCAGGCACCAAAGTGGGAGGGAGGAGACAAGGGGCTTAGGCAAAGTGGAGGTTGGAGGGGTAGCTGGAGTGGGAGGACTTAGGACTTAGGTTGTTATGGGAGGGCAGGGGAAAAAGGAGAGCCTACCTATAGGAACAGTGCCGTTTGAGTTAGGAGGTTGACTTCTTAACCTTGACTTTGCTTTTGGTGAAGCTAGAATACAGCTTTCCCTGTCCTAGATCTGCACCCCATCCAAGATCAAGCCTGGGGAAAGGGTATTTAAAAAAAAAAAAAAAAGCTTTCACAATGCATTGGTGTCTCAAGGAAAGCCTCATGGTGGGGGTGCCTCACTCACCCCCTCACCTTCAGGAACACACCCATGCTCCTCTTCTGGCTAGGGTCCCCACGGGGCTAACCTGCCACCTTTGCAGAGGAGACCCCAGAGGGGAGGCTCTACCCTCGCCTGCCAAAAGAGTGCGTATGCGTATTTGAGCGGGCATGCGTGAGTGTGCGCGGAGCATGCGAGAGAGGGGTGTGCGTGAGTGTGACACAGGTCGCCGCCAGGCATGCGTGTGCGAGAATCCATATACAAAGCACCCTCGGATCCATGCTGCCCCAGACAGCTCAGCTCTCAGTAGTTCATCCACCTCTATGCCAACCGGTCCTTAAGCGCAGCCCCCAGCAGCCAGTGTCACAGGGAGCAGGTTTAGTGCCCCCTCCCCCTCCTGGGCCTTTCCTGATGCTTTTTGATGCAACTTTTCAGGAAAAGTCGTTCTCCTCAGCCTCCCTGCACTGCTCCTGCTTCCTTCACATTTTTCCCCTCCAGGTGTCAGAGAAGGTCCCGGAGGCCCCCAGTTCCAGCAGCAGAAATGAATCTTGAACCCTGAGCTTGAACTCTGGCCAGGCATCCACTCCCCAGCCAAAATCACAGGACATTCAACTACAGACACACTCCCTTGAGGAGAAAACCGCTTGCCACGCACACAGACATTCCCAACCACTCCTCTGTAAGCTGCTTTTGGAAACAAACGAAAAAATGCTTATTTAACTGGAAACCAGAAGAGAAAAAATTGTCAAGGGAGACGGAAAAAACTCACAACATTCCAAGTGCCCTGCTCCAACGTTACCCCAAGACAGGCGTTTGGGGGAGGGAGGGAGGTGGCAAGCAGCCCTTCACCTCCACCTCTTCCGGCCCCAGCCCAGGCCGACTGTCTGAGGCCCCTGCCGAGAGCCCCAAACCTCAAAAACCCAAACCGCAGGCACCGATTTCAGACCCACCAACAACAAAGCATTTGCAAGAAATCATTTTCAACTGGGAAAGCGCGGTGAGAGCAAAACCCCCCTTCGGCCAAGCATTCCCTAGTCCCTGGCCCAAGATCGCCATGTTAAGCTTTTCACCCCCAAAACCTCTGACCTGAGCGGGGGACATCACCCCGCCTCCCCCAGCACCAGCGGAGCAAGCAAACCCAAGGCAGCATGCTCCCGACCAGGGCAGTTCAAGGAGCCTGCAGGCTGCCCGGGGGCCGCCCACCACCCTCCGGTCTCGGCGCCCAGGGCCGCCGCCCGCCTGCACCCCCACTTCGGCGCTCACCTTCCCGGCCCAAATGACATGCCACCAGCTCAGCGCTCAGCAGACCCGAACAGCAAGCCGCAGCCACCCAGGGCCTCCTCGGCCCAGCCCTTCCCCTGGCGCGGTCCCCAGGCCGCGAAGACCGAGCGCCCCAGCGCCCCAGCCGGGCCACGGCCCCAGCAGCCTTACCTTTCGCTTCGTTGTCCGAGGTGTCCGGGCTGGAGTCGGCGGCTTTGGCCCGCTCCTTTTCGCTCTCCAAGGGGCTGCTTTTGGGGCCCACTAGGCTTTGCTCGGTTTTGATCTCACTGGGGCTGGGGGTCTGGTTGTCGGACTTGGGGGTCTCAGGGAAACTCACTTTCCCCCCGAGCTGGGGCGACTCCAGATGTTCGGCGCGCGGGTTGAGAGCGGCCCGCTGCTCAAAGGGGGCTTCGAAGTCGTTGGCCCCGGCGCAGTGGGGCGGTTTATCCAGGGCGGAGTAGCTCGGGCTGGCGCGGTAGTAGCTGGGCACCGGTACCTCGTGCTCCGCGAGGCAGGATTCCTGCAGGGGGTGGGAATAGAGAGCTGCCTCGGGGCCACTTTTCGCCCGCTTCTCTGCGCTGTACATGCAGCAGACGTTCTCCTCCTTGACACTAGGTGGGTAGGAGCAGGAGGACAGCGGTCTGCCAACAGGTTGTTCCAGGCGATAGGCGGCCTTAGGGTCGCCCCAGGAGTCCAGCTGCGAGAGGTAGGACGGGTAGGTGTTGAGGGCGAGGTTGGGGCTGCTGCCCTCGTCTCTTTTGGAGAGCGAGGGCGCGAGCCCGCAGCCCCTCATCACCCCGCAGTTGAAGTCACTCCCAGATTGCATATACATGCCTGCGCTCCGGCTATAGCGCTCTCCTCCGCCCGGCGCAGCCACGGGCTCCGCGTACGAGTTCGGAGTTACATTGCGAGGGCATGTCATTTTCAGAGAGAGGGGTTTTTAAGGAGCAATACTACAGCGGAGGAGCTGACATCTTTTTTTTTTTTTTTTCCCCATCCGGGAGGGGGGGAGGTTGGAGGGGCGGGAGGGAAAAGAAGGAGAGCGGGGGGGTGGAAATATCAGCTCCATAATTATCCGCGCATTCGGTCCTCACCATGTGACGGCTAGACCAATGGGATTTGAAAATGGCCTTGATGATTCAGACGGCCGTGACGTCAGCGGGGTCAAGTTGTCGGCTTGCGGAGCGCGCAGCGTGGAGTAACAGCGCCACCTAGCAGCCGCCTCGGGGTAGGGGCGCAGGCGTCCTTCCCCGCGAACAAAGGAAGCGCCCCCCGGGCTGCAGGGACAGGAGGGGGGTGGAGGGGGGTGAGGGGGGGATTCTAGGGAGAATGGGGTTTGTTTACCCTGGAGCCAGCCGGTAACTCCTGGGGAGAGGGGACGGAGAGTGGGGAAAGACGGGAGAGAGGGAGTGAGCGAGGCAACTGGGGGCTCAAAACAGTCAAATTCAAATTAAAAGGTCAAGACACGATTCAGGTACTTCTTCCCTCTCCTCACCTCCCCCTTCCCCTTTCTTGCTCTCGCCCCGCTCCTTCCTTTGGGCTGGGATTGGGGGGAGTTTTGGGGGGAGGGCTCCAGTGGGCGAGGGAAAAGTTAAGGAATCCCAAACAGAACTAAAGTTTCTGCTCTGCCCGCCCTGCTAGGGCTTGGCCCCTGGGGCCAGACGCTCAGTTTGGGGGCTGCCTTCTTGGGAACTGATTGAGGTGATAATTCC
>PVHY01025149.1:0-18748 GCA_004024945.1 Uropsilus gracilis | reverse complement strand
TTCTAGCAAAAAGAAGACACTCTGAAGAGCTGTACAAAGTAAAAGGTTTTTACTAGCAGAAAGTGGTCAAGATAAAGGAAGAAGGAATTGTTTCAGCCTTAGATAACCTACGTATGGGGGAATGAAAAATGATCTTGTGGGAGATTATCTCATTTTCCTTTGGGAAATGGAAAAATTTTCTGGTGCTGACCAGAAAATTTTATCCTGAGCAGTTAAGCTTACATTGCCACGCTGAAACTGCAGTTAGGTTAGATATTAAGTCTTGCTTGGAGGACAACACAAGCGGTTTGGGGCCTGTCCTTATCTTGTTTACCCTGCAAGCTAGAACCCCTAGGGAGTCCAGAGACATCCCATTTGACATCTAGCACATACGGAATTTTCAGAAGGTCAGACCTCCAAACTTCAAATACACCAAAATCATTTTAGAAGAGCATTCAATCTAGTTTATCTAAACTTAGCCGAATACTTTTAGTACAAACAAGAATGTCCCATCCATATTACAGTGCTATTTTCACGACACATGCTTGTGACTTCCGGGAACTTGCTCATGGAGGGTTTCTACTTCTGTGCTTCAGATGACCAATCAACGTGGTCTCATGTCTTTCGCATGACCAGGTGTTCTTCCAGGGACCAAAGAACACTGTTATCACAGGTTTCATTCATGGAAAGTTGACTTGACTTTTTGTTGTTTTACTTGTATTCCCCCCACCACCTTTGCCCCAGGCATTATTTAGGGTTTATCCTTATCCTCATTACCTTAAAGTGCTAAAAATTCCATTGGCATCCAATAAACATTTGTTGATGGAACAAGGGCTGGAGGAAAGGAAGCCTGCTATGTGTGTGTAAATATACACTGCAGACTATTCCTTCTGTTCCTTTGTCTTAAAAGAAGACAGAAAAATGGTGACATTTTATAGGATGTCCATGTCAGGGGGATGACTTTTGTGGGCAAATGTCATTCTTTTACCTTGATATAGTAAATCTTTTTTTTTTTTTAATTTAAAATTTTTAATTTATTTATATATAAATTTCACAACATTGTAAATCTTAAGTAGGGCTAGGTCAACATTTTTATGCTAATTTAACTTCCTGTGCTAGTGTTCTAAGACCCATGGAGGGGATCATAACTGAACCAAGTTAGAGTGTAACTGATAATCCCATCATCAGGATTGGTGATTAGGAGGGGGCAGCAAAGAAAAGGGGATAAAAGAGAAAGGTGTAGGGAATGGAAGGGAGAAGAATTTGGAGGAGTTCAGAAGATTAATGGAGAGGAGAGCAGATCTGGCATCAGGTATCAGGCATCTGGAACAGGAGCTGACAATTTTGCTTTGTAAAGAAGGACTTGGGAACTGTTGAACCTTTTTGGGCTCCAAGTGTTTCAGCCTTCAAAGGTTGGGAGCTGGATGAAGGTGTAGAAAAAGAGTTAATCACAGAGTGAGGGTGGAGAGAGGAAAAGGGAGGGGGAGGGGCAGCAGGAGGGGGGGGAGGGGGAGGGAGGGAGAGGCAGAGAGGACCAGCTGAGCCTCCTGTTGATTGAACCTCATGTTGGTTGCAGAACTCACTTCATACTGGCTACAGTGACTGAGAACCCAACAAGAATACAATCTGACTTTGAGACTGAACTACACTAAGACTGAGGTAAAACCCACGCAGCTCCCCAAGGAGCAGAAGTGGGGTTCCTTTCTGTTTGGGACACTTGTGAAAGTGTGAAGTATTAGACATTTTTAGTTTGTCTTCTCCTATTTGTGAATAAACCTCTGTGCTTACCCTTATCACAAAAGTTTGATCTCTGGGCAACTGCTTATGTGCAGGCAGAAGAATCCTCACTGACTAAAATTAAAAAGGATGATCCTCTCACCCGATAACAATAATCCTTCCTTTCAGTTAAGTGCAACACTGTTCCTGCTGCAGTCTGTAGATTTTCAAGTGATACAAAATATATTGCTGATAATCTTACTTCAAGAGTTTTATGGACAAGGTTTTTGTTTTTGTTTTTGTTTTTAACACTGGGTCTTGCTATTTTTGCCCATGGAACCCCAGGCTCATCTTGTCCAGGGTACCACGGACTCAAGCAATCCCCAACCTCAGCTTCCCAGATAGCTGGGATTACAGGCATGTGCCCACACCCAGCTATTTTTTGGGACAAGGGCTCGCTGTGTTGCCCCGAGCGGGACTCGAACCGCGATCCCTAACCCCAGCCACTTCTGAAGGCTGAAGCTTACAGGCACAAGCCACCGTGGCTGACTTGGACAAGGTTTTATAGTTGTCTGTGAAATAACATTATCCATGTGGTGTGGAAATTTGGGACATTAAATCTAGCCTTTGATTAAGGCCGGGCACGGTGGCTCGTGCTTGTAAGCTTCAGCCTATGAAGAGGCCAGGGCTAGGGATCGGGGTTCGAGTCTCGCCTGGGGCCCGTAGCGAGACCTAGTTCCCAAAAAATAGCTGGGCGTGGTGGCGCGCGCCTGTCATCTCGGTTACCTGGGAAGCTGAGGCTGGGGATTGCTTGAGTCTGTGGTACCCCGGGCAACGAGAGCCTGCGGTTCCACAGGCAAAAAAAAAAAAAAAAAAAATAGCAAGACCTAGTCTCAAAAAAAAAAAAAAATCTAGTCTTTGATTAAACCTGGAAAATCATTAGCTTTGAATAGTTTTCTCTTGTAGCTAAATGGACAACACTTGGTTGTTGTTTGCTCCTTCTGAGCCTTTGGTTCTCAATTCAGGGAGACAAGATAAAAGTGTATCACAATAAAACATAATGGAGCACAGTGTAGATGCTCAGTGAACAGATGAAAAAAATCCCACCTTCATGGTGTATCTGTGGCCAAAAGAATTTGATCACCTAAAATGTGGGGTTTGGGGTGGCAGGGCACCGTTCTGCAGGATGAAAGAAATCAGAGACCAGGCAGGAATAGGCATGAATTAGTTATAGCAGAAGCATTGCTGTATTTGGGAAATTAATGGATTAATGAATAACAGCGATGAATAATGACTTCTCAGCAACTATGCACTCTTATTGTCTTGATATTTTTTTGACCTTCTTAATAGAATGCTTTGGGGAGGAAGGCTTTGGTTACTCACCTATATAAAAGCACATCTGCTGCTGAAACATGAACATGTTTCCTGTTCATAAGCTCCTCTTTGGTTTAATTAAAATGCCACATCTGTAATGGGCACATTTGTCACATGATTTCCTCCCAGAGTATGAACTGAACAATCTGGGGGTGACACTGTCTGTTGTAGTGGAGAGAAGAGATATTTGAAGCTCAGGGTTGAGTTCACTCTAGGGTCACAAAAGCTTTATATAGTCCAACCAAATGAAACCAAGAAAGGGGGACTCTTTTGTTGCCTTGACTTTGAGATCTTCTCAACCTAACTGTAATCAAGCCACCACCTTTTCCCTAATAAAGAATGGAATGAGATAAATACATTACCAAGGTTTCCTTTGTAATAAGCCCGCAGTGTCTGTTCTAGTCCAGGGGCAAGCATTTTCAGAAGCAAACCACACAATGTTCCCATGCCATGTGAAAGTGAAGTTGTACTACTGACATTTCACTGGTGTTTAGGGTGTTATTTAAATTGAGCTGTGTAGGACTTGGAAGCAATCAAAATGTCCAAAACAGATGACTGGGTGAAAAAAAATGTGGTATATATACACAATGGAATATTACTCATTAATTAAAAATGACAAATTTGATGATTTTATGATAAAATGGATGCACTTAGAATAAATAATACTAGCATAAACAAATGAAACAGCAAAAGACAGAAACCAAATGGGTTCACTAATATATGGGATATAGGAAAAAAATTAACAAAAGCCATGAAGAAAAGTCAAAACAAGCTAACCGCCAAACTGAAGCACACAACTTGGGGCAGGGGAGGAAGGGGGAGTATGGTGTGTGTGTGGGGGTGAATCCTTGGGCTTACAAAGATGTGAAATTTATATATAAATAAATTTTTTTAATAAATAAATTGGACAGTGTATTTTTTCTTTTTTTTGAGACTAGGTCTCGCTATTTTTGCCCGTGGAACCACAGGCTCTTGTTGCCCAGGGTACCACAGACTCAAGCAATCCCCAGCCTCAGCTTCCCAGGTAGCTGGGATGACAGGCACGTGCCACCACGCCCAGCTATTTTTTTGGAACTAGGTCTCGCTACGGGCCCCAGGCGGGACTCGAACCGCGATCCCTAGCCCCGTGGACAGTGTATTTTTAAATAAATAAATTGAACAGTTGCTGGGATTTTTTTTGGGGTGATTGTGGAACTTGTATAAGCAGTACTAGGAGGGAAAGTTAAAAGGAAGATTATAATTTGTTAAGATTCCCTAGGGTAGCAGGGCACAGTGTCCTATGCCTGTAAGCTTCAGTCTGTGAAGCAGCTGGGGCTGGGATCGCTGTTCAAGTCCCACTCAGACTACATAGGGAGACCCAGTTCCAAAAAATAGCTGGGTGTGGTGGCACGCGCCTGTAATCCCAGCTACCTGGGAAACTGAGGCTGGGGATTGCTTGAGTTTGTGGTACCACAGGCAATATGAGCCTGCGGTTCCACGGGGAAAAATAGCAAGACCTAGTGTCAAAAAAAAAAGAGTCTACTGGTCATGGAGTAAGGGGCTGCCAGATGTTCCTGGCTGTGGGTTCGAGACAGCCTTGGTAAATTGCAAGCTGGTGGATAAAAGTTGCCCAATATCCTGTGTGAACAAGGGCCTTGTTCCCTTGTTCTGAGCTAGATTGAGTAGCTTAAATACCTGTTTGAACAGTTGGACTAAAACACTGAGAAGTGGGCCTTGTCCCAATATCCTATGCAAACAACTTGGTCCAACAGATTGACCAAAGGTGTCATATTAGACAAAAAACATTAGATCCTGACTGATGATTGTTCGACAATTTCCTGGAGTGGGAGACCAAGATCCCACATACACAGTTGGAATGTAATCTGTGGATGCCCAGGCATTGTCCAACACAAAACAAGCTATGATGTGGTTCCCTTTGCCCTGCTTCATTATATGACTTCTAAAAAATGTCCTAACTCTCCCAAAGGAGCTAGGATCAAGTTCTCTTTTCCCAGCACGGGTCCTTTATGTATGAGCCTCTAAGTAAGCCTTGACTTGGCTTAGCCCCAACTCTAGAGAATGCTTTCTCCAAGAGGATCTGAACTAAAACATTTCAGGGGGTCTGTAATAGAGCAGGAGACCCAGTTGGCTAGAAGTCACAGGGTGGAGCACCCCAGAGGGTGATCTCCATAGAGTGTTTCAGGCTGCAGAAGCACCAGACAAGGACAATTACACAACTTGTCATCAGAACATCTGCTAGAATATCCTTTTTATTGCCCCATTTTGAGAAGAATCACCTGGGTTGAGGGAATAAACCTACCTTGGGAAGAGTCCCTCACTTTTTTTTTTTTTTTCTTGAGAATAGGTCTCGCTATTTTTGCCCAGGGAACCACAAGCTCTTGATGCCCCGGGTACCACAGACTCAAGCAATTCCCAACCTCAGCTTCCCAGGTAGCTGGGATTACAGGCGCGCGCCACCACACCCAGCTATATTTTTTTGGAACTAGGTCTCACTCCGTGCCCCAGGCCGAACTCGAACCGCGATCCCTAACCCCAGCCGCTTCATAGGCTGAAGTTTACAGGCAGGAGCCACCGTGCCTGGCTCTTCACTTTCAGATTTGTGTCTTGTGTAAAAGCTTTTTAACCCAGGAAGATTTACAAATTGGAATTTTCCCAATGACATAAATCAATGTAGAGTATTATTATTTCTGTGTTAAATATTTCTGTATTAAGTTTTTGTTCTTTTTTTTTTTTTATTTTTTTGAGACTAGGTCTCGCTATTTTTTGCCCGTGGAACCACAGGCTCACGTTGCCCGGGGTACCACGGACTCAAACAATCCCCAACCTCAGCTTCCCAGGTAGCTGAGATTATAGGCGCGCGCCACCACGCCCAGCTATTTTTTTGGAACTAGGTCTTGCTACGTAACCCTGGCTGGACTCGAACCGCGATTCCTGGCCTTGGCCGCGGCTTCCTAAACTGTCGCTTACAGACATGCACCACCGTGCCCAGCCTAAGTATTAATATTTCTGTATTAAGTATTAATGTTTTTAATCATCAGAAAAAGGAAAGGGGCAACTACCTCTTCTTACAAACCAGCAACATCTCCACTCCAAAACGTCCCTCTTTTTTTCCCCTTTATTTCCTTTTTTTTTTTTTTGAGTCTAGGTCTCACTACGTTGCCCAGGATAGTCTCGTGCCCATGGATTCAAGTGTCCCCGAGCTTCAACCTCCCAGATAGCTGGGGTTACAGGCACGTGCCACCATGCTCAACCCCAAAATGTCACCTCTAGCTGGGTGTGGTTGCGCGCACCTATAATCCAAGCACTGGGAAGCAAGAGGACAGGGATCACTTGAGTTCTCAGGTTCAAGACTACCCTGGGCAACATAGCAAGACCTGGTTCTTGAAAAAGCAGCCGGGCATGGTGGTGGGCTCCTATAATCCCATCTACCTGGGAGACTGAGGCTGGGGATTGCTTGCTTGAGTTCACGTGTTCTGGACTACCCAGGGCAACCTAATGAGACCGAGTCTGAAAAAAGTCACCTCTTTACCCATCCTGGAAAAGGAAGCTAGCTGGAAATAAAATGGGATTTCTTCTTGGGGGAAAAAATGTTTTTCCCTACTAAGAGAAGATCTAAAATTTTGAAGTCATTATATGAGTTTCGTGTCTATTAATACAAATGTTCATACTGTATTCAGCAGTACTGTTTCTAAGAATATATCCTTTAGCAGCTGTCTTTCAGCTCAGATGTGTTCCATAGATACCTATGGAAGCATAAGCAATGCTGAAGGGACATGTGATGTGTAGGCACGTCACTGCTTGATTCCATTTATATATACAGTTCAAAAACAGGCAACACTAATCTTTAAAGAGAAATCAGAATTATTTATCACCAACATATCATTTAATTAAAATCCAGAATATTTCTTTAAATGAGATCTTTTTCTCAACCTAACCATAATCATGCCATCACCTTTTCCCTAATAACTCCTCACTGTCATATGTATACAGTCTGTTTGCTGTTAGAAAATTGTTATTGTATTTTCTTTTCCATAAGCACTCCACATAGCTCAAATCTTTTCTTAAAAGTGATTAAGGAGGTTGGGCACGGTGGCTCGTGCCTGTAAGCGGCAGCCTAGGAAGGCACTGCAGGGACCAGGGGTCGTGGTTCTAGTCCCGCTGGGGGCATGTAGCAAGACCTAGTTCCAAAAAAATACAGCTGGGTGTGGTGGCACGCGCCTGTAATCCCAGCTACCTGGGAAGCTGAGGCTGGGGATTGCTTGAATCTGTGGTACCCTGGGCAACATAAGCCTGCGGTTCTACGGGCAAAAATAGCGAGACTTGGTCTCCAAAAAACAAACAAAAAAAAAGTGATTAAGGAAGCCTTGTATATGGTCTCCTATATTTCAAATGCCAAATTAACTCCGCATGCTACAGACCTAGCTAACCGTCTTTCTACAGGATGATGAAAATTCCCAAACCCGCAGACTCAAATGATCCCTAGCCTCAGCCTCCCAAGGCTGGCATTACAGGTGCGCACCACCATGGCCAGGTATTTTTTTAAGATTAGGTCTCCCTATGTTGCCCTGGGTAGTCTTGAACCCAGGGACTCAAGCGATTCCTAGCCTCAGCTTCTCAAAGCTGTGGGGTTAAAGGTGCGCACCACCGTGCCCAGCTTCAATTGGTCTTCTAATGCAATTTTTGGTGCAATTTTCCATTTTATTACCCACTTATTCATTGGGTTATTTGCTTTTTTTGCTACTGAGCAGTGTCAGTATTTAATATATCTTGATATTAAATTCCTTATCATTAAAGTGTTATATGAACATTTTCTCCTATCCAATATTTTGTTGTTGTTGTTGTTGTTGAGACTAGGTCTCTCTTATTTTTGCCCCTGGAACTGCAGGCTCACGTTGCCCAAGGTACCACAGACTCAAGCAGTCCCCAGACTCAGCTTCCCAGGTAGCTAGGATTACAGGTGCGCGCTATTTTTTGGAATAGAACTCGCTATGTTGCCCCAAGCGGGACTCGAACTACGATCCCTGCCCCCCCACCCCCGGCGCTTCCTAGGCTGCCGCTTACAGGCATGCGCCACCATGCCCGGCTCCTATGCAATATTGTGTCTTTTTAGTCTTGTATCCTTCTTTCCTGTATAAAAACTTTCTAACTTGAGACAATACTATTCATTTATTTCGTTTTTATTTTCTTGTCATAGGGATCTAGTCACCAAAAACACCTTTATTATTGATGTCATAGAGTGTATCAACAATATTTTCTTTTTTTTTTTTAATTGTTGAAGGTCTTTTTTTCTAGTATTTATTTTCTTCAGCTTTTTTTTTTTCTTTTTCTTTCTTTCTTTTTTTTTTTTTGAGACTATGTCTCGCTATTTTTGCCCGTGGAACTGCAGGCTCATGTTGTCCGGGGTACCACAGACTCAAGAAATCCCCAGCCTCAGCTTTCCAAGAAGCTAGTATTCAGGTGCAGGCTACCACGCCCAGCTATTTTTTTGGGGATTAGGTCTCGCTGTGTTGCCCCGGGTGAGACTCGAACCTCAGTCCCCAGACCCCTCCACAAGACTCTATAAGCTGTTGTTTACAAGCACCTGCTATTGTGCCCAGTTCTTTCTTCAGTTTTTAACCTAAGCCCCGGTGCTTGTACCAAAGAAAGGAATTATTTGTATTCTTTTTTTTTCTTAAATTTATTGCATGTGTGTGTGTACATATATATGTATATATATATATATCATATCATTGTAATCATTGTATACTCTGAGGTTCTCCTACCACCTTGTCACCTGTGACATCATCTTAATCTCTTGTGCCTATCTCTTGTGCCCCCAAGTTGCAGGTCTTATATCCAAATTTTTTATCTATTTCAAGTTTATTTTTATACACAGGGTTATTGAATAAGTAAACCAACTTCATTCTTTAATGTGTGGCTGTCAAATTTTTCCAGCATCATTTATTTAAGAATGTGTTCTATCATCACTATATGGTCATATCATAGATTCAGTACTGAAATGTATAAGGATTTATTTCTGGATTTTCAATTTCAGTTCAATGACCCATATATCTATTTTTGTGCCAGTACTATATATTTTCTAGTGCTGTTGCTTTATATTGTTATTATTTTCATATTTTTATAGGGTTACTTTGTAATTCAATATCAATTTCAGTATTATTTTGCTCAATTTATTTGAAAAATATCACTGATATTTTGATGGGAGCTACGTTAAATACATATATATTTAAAATATAATTTCAGGAAGCATAATCATATTGATTATATTGATTTTACTCTTCCATGAATGTGGTATATCCTTTCATTGCATTATGTTGCTTATTTAAGTCCTTCAGTAATGTGTTGTGGTTCTGGTTGTATAGATTTTTTTTTTTATTTCTATAGGCTAGTTTCAAGGTGTTTAATTCTTTTTGAAGCAATTTAAAATGGAGATTTTTTCTAAGTACTTTTGCTTCTTGTTCATGTTTGTATATAAAAAGTTTGTGAATTTTTTACGTTGGCTTTGTAACCTATCACACAGCTGTTTTCTTTTCTTTTTTTTTTTGGAGACTAGGTCTCACTATTTTTGCCTGTGGAACTGCAGGCTCTCATTGCCCAGGGTACCACGGACTCAAGTAATCCCCAGCCTCAGCTTCCCAGGTAGCTGGGAATATAGGCGTGCGACACCACGCCCAGCTATATTTTTTTGGAACTAGGTCTCACTAGAGGCCCCAGGCGGGACTCGAACTGCGATCCCTAGCCCCAGCCGCTTCATAGGCTGAAGCTTACAGGCACGAGCCACCGTGTCCAGACACATAGCTGTATTCGTTGCTGATTCTTACAGGCATAAGCCACCATGCCTGGCTGTTTCTTATAACTTTTGATGGAATCTTTATAGGATCTTCTATGATATATCATATATGAATGGTCAGTTTCATTTCATCTTATCTAAACAGAATTCCATTTATTTCCTGCTTTTGTCTCATAGCTTCCGCCGAAGATTCTAATACCACGCTAAACAGAAGTGGTAAATATGGACATTTTTGTCTTGTTTCTCATCCTAAGGGGAAGCTTTCAGATTTTCAGTATTAAACATTATATTGGGCCGGGCATGGTGGCTCGTGCCTGTAAGCTTCAGCCTATGAAGTGGCCGGGGCTAGGGATCGTGGTTCGAGTTCCGCCTGGGGCCCGTAGCGAGATCTAGTTCCAAAAAATAGCTGGGCATGGTGGCACGCGCCTGTAATCCCAGCTACCTGGGAAGCTGAGGCCAGGGATTGCTTGAGTCTGTGGTGCCCCGGGCAAAAAGAGTCTGCGGTTCTGTGGGCAAAAACAGTGAGACCTAGTCTCAAAAAAAAAAAAAAAAAAAAAAAAAAACCTAAAAAACCCCAAAAAACATTGGCTATTGGTTTGTAATATAAGCATTCATCATATTGAGATAGGCTCCTCATATTTTCATATTGTTTAGAGTTTTTGTTCTAAGTGGGTGCTGAATGCTTTCCTTGCATCTATTGATAATATGCAATTTTGATCTTTTGCTGCTATGATGTGCTATATTGATTGGTTTATGTGTGTTAAACCATTCTTGCAACCCTTGGACAAATTCCACTTGATCAGAGTGTAAAATCCTTGTGATAGATTGTTTAAATCAATTTGGTAGTATTTTGTGGAAATGTTTTTCATTTATCTTCAACAGGGATATTGGTCTGTACCTTTCTTGTCTATCTATACTTATCTGGTGCCAATATTATGGTAATGTTGGTATGGTAAAACATTTTAGGGAGCATCTCCTCTTCTGTATACTAAAAAACAATTAAGGAGGTCAGCTTTAGTTCTCTTAAGAGTTGGTAAAATTATTTGTGAAGCCATCTGTTTCTGGGCTTTTGTTTTTCAGAAGATATTTTCATTGCTGCTATAATTTCCATGCTTGTGATCATTTTGTTCAGCTCATCTGTTTCTTCTTGGATTAATTTTGGTAGACTATATTGACCTAGAAATTTGTCCCATTTCTAAAAGGTTATCAGATTTATTGGCATATGTTCATGGCATTATGATTTTTTTGTATTTCTATTCTGTATGTGGTGATTTCTCCTCTTTCATTTGTGATCTGTTTATTAAAGCTTTCTGTCCTTTGTTAGTTTAGCTGGAGGGCTGGAGGTCTGTATCTATCTATCTATCTATCTAGCTAGCTAGCTAGCTAGCTAGCTAGCTAGCTAGCTAGCTATCTTGCCTTCTAGAATAACCTGCTCTTAATTTCATTGATTCTTTTGTATTAAAAAATCTCTAATAGAAGAAGACATAAGGAAATGGAAAGACATTCCATGCTCATGGATTGGAAGAATTAATATTATCAAAATGACCATCCGACCAAAAGCAATATACAGATTCAATGCAATTCCAATAAAAATCCCAATGACATTTTTTAAAGAGATAGAACAAAAATTACTGAAATTCATATGGAATAACAAAAGACCTTGTATATCAAAAAGCCTCCTGACCAGAAAAAAAGAGATGGAGGTATTACAATTCCAAACTTCAAACTATACTACAAAGCCATAATAATTAAAATAGCATGGTATTGGCACAAAAACAGTCAGACCAATGGAACAGAATTGAGTGCCCTGAAATAAAACCATACATATATCAACTAATCTTCAACAAAGGAGTGAAAAACTTACTTTGGAACAAAAATAGCCTCTTCAATAAATGGTGCTGGGAAAATTAGACTGACATGCAAAAAAATGAACCAAGAAAACTCCCTTACTCCATGTACAAAAATCAACTCAAAATGGATAAGAGACTTAGAGATCAGACCTGAAACCATAGCATACATAGAGGAAAACTTAGGCAAAACTCTCCAAGAATTAGTTCAGAAATCCCTTTCTAGAAACATCTACAGAAGGCAAAATAATGAAGGAAAACATAAACAGATGGGACTACATCAAACTAAAAAGCTTCTGTACAGCAAAAGAGACAACAGAAAAAACTAAAAGATGCCCAACCAAATGCGAAAAAATTTTTACTCTCCACATGAGTGACAAGGGTTTAATAATGAAATCCACAAGGAACTCACACAACTAAACAAAAACAAAACAAAAAACCCAATCAAAAAATGGGGAGAACTAAAAAGTCACTTTTCCAAAGAGGAAATACAAATGGCCAACAGGCACATGAAAAATTGCTCAACTTCACTAGTAATAAGGGAAATGCAAATCAAAACCACAATGAGATACCACCTTATACCAGTAAGAATGGCCCACATCCAAGGAACAGGCAACAAGAACTGCTGGCAAGGATGTGGAGAGAAAGGAACACTACTACACTGCTGGTGGGAATGTAAACTAGTCCAACCACTATGGAAAGCTGTGTGGAGGACCCTCAAGTTAATGAAAATGGAACTACCATTTGACCCAGCAATTGCTCTCTTGGGAATCTACCCAAAAGAGACTTCAATGTGGATACAAAGGGACATCTGTGCTCGGGTGTTTACTGCAGCACAATTTATAATTGCAAGGTCATGGAAGCAACCTAAATGCCCCAAAACAGATGACTGGTTGAAAAAGATGTGGTATATATACACAGTGGAGTATTACTCACCAATTAAAAATGACAAATTCGACAATTTTATAACAACATGGATGTATTTAGAAGAAATCATATTAGCAGAAACAAGTGATAAAGAAAAAGACAGAAACCAAATGGTTTCAGTAATATATGGGATATAGCGAAAAAAAAAATAAACAAAAGCCTTGAGGAAAAGTCAAAACAAGCTAAGCACCAAACTGAAGTGCACAACTCTGAGCAGGAGGGAAAGGGGTGGGGGGGAATGGAAGGGCGGGCGGGGCAGGGGGTAAACCCCTGGGATTGCAATGTTGTGAAATTTATATATAAATAAATAAATAAATCTCTAATTTACTGTTCATTCCTTCTGTTAACTTTGGATCTTGATGATTCTTTTTATCATATTATTGTAGATGTGCTATTAAACGTTGGGACAGCACATGAACAACCCATCCTTCTGGAATGCTGGTGGGACTGGGTTGGTGCCAGCTGAATGCAGCAGGCCCACTCTTTGGAGATGACCTTGCACTCTCCTCATAACGACTGTTTTACAGTTGGCTTATTAAGAGAAACTTTCCTGAGAGATAAAAGATTGCCTTCCTCATTAACTTGTCCATATTCGTAGCAGCTGTCTGTCCTTGAAACTAATGAGCACGCTTTATATAGCTAGACAACCATGTAATGATAAACTTCTAACAGAGCGTGTTAAACTTCTTACTTACATAAACTTCTTACTAAAAAGTTGTAGTGAGCAGTTTGGAGCGGAGTCGTCCAAGAATCTTTCTCACCCTGCCCACTTTACTTTGGTCTCCTTTCTTCACTCTTGATTATCGCTCATGTCACTAAGGTTTGGTGCTTGACCTGGCTGGTATGTGCCAATTAATAGCCCACACTTTGTGTGCTTCCTTCCCCAATGCAGTGCCAAGTCTCAAGAGTCTCTGGTATTTGATAAATGCCCCTGAGTCAGCAGCTGCAGGGGATTCCACACAAAATCTGCCCTTCCTATTGTGGGATGTATTGCCCCCACTTTACTATAAACACACCCTTTCCCCTAGACCATTGCTCCTACTGTATGGTGTAGGCGTTTTCACTTTGGTGGTTCTTGGTTTTGTTCTGTTGCAATTAAGTTGTGAGTATATGGAGGAGTCCAAGTGCAGTATTTCACTATGCTAGCATCTTGTGGACTCCCCCCCCCCATTTATATTGATCCCTGCCATAACCCAGTAAGAATAGGTAAGGAAAGATTAAATTTCCCAGTATCCTGGTTCCTTTATCACTTCAGTTCACACCAGATGTATCCAACCAACAGGTGGTTCTGAGGAGGGTTTCTCCGAGGCAGGTCTATTTGAGTTGCACAGTGGTTCAGCACTTCATCAGTATCGCCTCTCCGCCTTCATACATCTCTCCACCCTCAGGGACCTGAATGCTGCGGGAGGAGTCCCAAAGGACTCAGCTCCAGGGTCCTTCTGCTCAGGCCAAAACCCTCCATGCCTGATGTCAGTCTCCAGGCTCTCTCTCTGCTCTCCTTCCCAAAAGTCATATCTCTCAGTCTCTGCTCCTTTTCCTTTTTATTCTTTTCCTAACTCCCTCTCCCCTCATGAAACCAGCAGCCCCAATTCACAATCACACTCTCCCCTGGTGGTCCAAAATCCCCTTCCCCTCCTGAGCCTTGGAGCCATTGCCCAGCTCCAGGACCCTAGATTAGCATATTCACCAAGACTGCTTAGGTACTTGACAGCTAGGTAAAAGAAGTAGATTTATCTGGCTTTAGGGTATTCATAATCTCTGTGTTTTTCAGATACAGGTGACAACAATGCCTACATTTTTCCAACAAATAACACTGCCCAATTGGGGTCACAGCTTCATTCCCCATCTTTTTTTTAATTAATTAATTAAATTTTTTTTTTCTGATACTAGGTCTTGCTATTTTTGCCCGTGGAACCATAGGCTCATGTTGCCTGGGGTACCAGACTCAAGCAATCCCCAGCCTCAGTTTCCCAGGGAGCTGGGATTACAGGCTATATTTTTTGGTGCCCAGCTATATTTTTTGGAACTGGTCTTGCTACATGCCCCCTGGGGGACTCGAACTGCGATCTCTAGCCCCGGCGCAGCTTCCTAGGCTACTGCTTACAGGCATGAGCCACCATGCCCAACCTACCTTATACAATTTAGACTGCGAAGCTTACAATACTAACTGTAGCTCTTATTTTAACAGTCATGTTTAATAATTGGTACTAAAAGTGGGTAAAAAGAGACTTTCTGACTTTACTTAACTGGATACAGCTATCTGCCTGCTTCTCTCTCCAAAGCAAGCTACACACTCTTCATTAGCATTTTCACTGATCACCTTTACCATTGATATGCAAACATCAGCTACCAAGCTTCTCTGCTTTCAGCTCCAAAAACTGCAGAAAAGAAAAACTTTAAAACACAGTTTAAACTTTCCACTCGTTGGTTCTTACCACCATCCCCAGCCTTCTCAACCAAAATACCAAACCAATGTAAGACTATCAGTGCAGACTAATTTATTTCTAACAAAGTGATTTCTAATTATCCTATAATTACAAAAGAAACATGTAAGACTCAGAATACTTCAACATTGTCCAAAACCTTTCTCAGTATTGTCCAAAGTCCTTTCCCAGATTACCCCAAAATCCTCAGTCTCTCAGTCCTAATCGTCTCACCAATGTCCAGACAGAGTCCATCTCCAGACGCTTGAAGACATGTTCCTTTGAATGCTCCTCGTTGTCTTCCATGTTGTCTTCTCCTTGTCACCTTCAGGTAGCAGGAACTCCATGGTGCCGAACCAGCAAAGTTCACTTTCTTCTCAGGCCTAACTTTTGCACAGCCTCTCGCAGACACAAGTCAAACTCAGCAAAACAAACTCCAACCCGGAGTTCAAATCTGCAAACTTCTTAACTGCATTCAGCACACATGCTGCCAGCCTGGGCCAGCCGAGGGTTGCAGGCCCTCGGTGGCCACATGGCCAAGCTCACATGGCTCACATCTTTACAAGATGGCTGATTCCCATCTCTCCATTGAACCTCTCTATTCCCTCTCCATATTGGAATCCCAATCGAATCGAATCCAATCCCTTCTCTTTGTTTGCACACCCTTTATATACCCTGATTTCCCACCTTCCAGGAAATCTGTTTCACCTTGACTATTTCACTTCTTTCTTCCCCCTGCATCCCCAGAAGGGAAATTCCATCTAAGGCCATTCTCCCATTTTAGCATTACCTGTCCTTGAAATCTGCAATCTTAAACAGGAGACAATGGGGGGGGGGGCACACCCTATCATTACAAATGTATATCAGCAACCTTTATCCAAGATAAGAAACCAAAACTGTTTAACCTGCAGCTTAAGAAAAAGAAAGAAAAAAAGGATTAAGCTTATTTATCTTTTTTAAACAGATACTTTAAATCATTAGCAGGTTCACAGGACCAATGACTCATTTTTTTGAACATCATTGTCTGCAGCCTTTTTCACTCTTGAATGATGCACAAGGTTTTATACCTGTAAGCTTTAAGGAAATGTGTGTGGTTAACAACACATCATAAGGGCATGACCACTTTTCTCCAGTCTGCCAGGCCTTGAGTAAACCCTGGTCACCAGCTCTAAATAGTGGTTCATCTGGAGGTGAGGCAGTTCTAGAGAGTGCAAATTTATATGTGATTTCTAAATCTCCTGATTATGTTTTACAAATTGTTTGTTTATTTATTTGTTTGTTTGTTTATTTTGAGGCTAGGTCTTGCTATTTTTGTCCGTGGAACCACGGGGTACCACAGACTCAAGCAATCCCCAGCCTCAGCTTCCCAGGTAGCTGGGATTACAGGCGTGCGCCACCACGCCCAGCTATTTTTTTGGAGCTAGGTCTCGCTACGGGCCTCAGGCGGGACTCCAACCGCGATCCCTAGCCCTGGCCGCTTCATAGGCTGAAGCTTAAGGCACGAGCCACCCAGCCCGGCTTGTTTTACATATTGTTTAATCCTGTACTCCTGCTCAATTTCTGGTATCCATTCAAACACCCAGAGTTCCTGTAGCCTGAGGCCCTTCCCTAAACTAAAAATTAGGATTAAGTGAAATTAAACTCTAACCATTTCTTTGTTCTCTCTTCCCTATACTCCTCTTTGTGATTAACCTTTAATTTGCAACTAAATGCTTTTCTCTCCAAGTGCATTCCTAGAAATTTGGAAATTTAATTGTTACTTTCCCAGCAAAAATTCTCTGTTCTACTCTGAGGTTAAGAGTAACGAAAAACAAACTGATTGTTGCCAGATGATGGCCTAAAGGAGACACTGCCTAAGAGAATGCCAAACACCTTGACTCTTGATGCCTGGACTGCCCTGCACCTCTTTGGAGTTGGAAATTCAAAGCCCTCTCATTCCCCCCTCCCCCGCTACTTTCCTCCCACTTCTTGACTAATCACTGCACTCCTGGTATTTTCTTTAGTGTGCCAATTCTGATGACTCCCTTGGTGGCCACCTCAAATAAACTTCTTGTGAAAAGACATTCTTCTGGTTCAGAGCTTGGCTTTTTGAGCAACAAGAGAAAGAGAGTTTGGTTGCTCACACTCCTAGAACAAATCATGCAGTCAACTGCTAATTAATAATTGTTGAACCTTGACTATTTTCTAGGAGGTACATTGATAAGGAAAATAGTCTTGTTTTTGCCCCCTGGACATTAAAATGGGCTGGGGAACATCTGATGCTCCAGCAAACAGGTAATTTTGTGTGTAATTACAAAAGAGAATCAGTGCTATAAAGAAAAATAAACTAGGATGTAAGTAAAAGAACAGAGAGAGCAGTCTACTTGGGTAGGTGGTCAGGGAAGGCATCTCTGTGTAAGTGATTCCTATATGTATTTATTTCCCCATTATGCAGAAAATGGCCTCGAGGAAGCTAGGTAGTTGACCCAATAGCCAAACTTGGCTCTTGCTGTTTGTCTTCTAGAATCCTCCATTCAGTAAACATTTCTCTTTTTTTTTTGAGACTAGGTCTTGCAATTTTTGCCCGTGGAACCACAGGTTCTTGTTGCCCGGGGTACCACAGACTCAAGCAATCCCCAGCCTCAGCTTCCCAGGTAGCTGGGATTACAGGCCGGCACCACCACGCCCAGCTATTTTTTTGGAACTAGGTCTCACTACGGGCCCCAGGTGGGACTCGAACCGTGATCCCTAGCCCCGGCCGCTTCATAGGCTGAAGCTTACAGGCATGAGCCACCGTGCCCGGCCTCAGTAAACATTTCTTTAGCTCTGTGTGATGTTCCCTCCATGAAGTAAAACATGAATATGTAGACAGTGTCCCTTCTAGAAGTCAGTGTAGGACCTTGTGCCCAAGAAGGTGATTTAAGGGAGTGAAAAAGTTTTCCTGGTTCTCTTCATTAAGTGGTGTTGTGATAACTTCAGTTGTTTGAGAAGAGGGATGGTGGTCTACTTTATGGCTATGTTTTTTAGCTTCCAGGAGCAACTTATGAATGTGCGTGTGTGGAGAGAGGAAAGCCATCTCTGAGTCCCCTGACTTCCAAGAAGAGAGGCCAGGGACAGCTCCCCCTCCTGCAATATAAGTCTACTTGGCTTGAGATTTCCTGGGCAGGAAAGTCCATATACCTTCCTCCATCCCATTGGAAAGATAGGGGACTCCTACCCTCCTGGTTGAAGTTGACCCTGAAGAAAAATTGGGGAGATGATGAGAAGCTGGGCTTGTCTGGATTAGTGTTTTGGAAACTTGGGTTTTCCCGAATGGACTTTCCCCCCTGGAGGAATAAGTTCTGCAGGAGAAAGATTTGTTGCAGAAGTTTTAAGGAACTCTTTCTCTGACCAGTGGTAATACAAGGGCCTGTCCCTTGGGGAGCTCATGTGAAGAAATAATAGAGGTTGATAAGAAGGTTGGCAAATCCAGCCAGGCATGGTGGCTCGTGCCTGTAAGCTTCAGCCTATGAAGCGGCTGGAGCTAGGGATCGCAGTCGGAGTCCCGCTTGGGGTAACACAGTGAGACCTAGTCCCAAAAAATAGCTGGGCGTGGTGGTGTGCGCCTATAATCCCAGCTACCTGGGAAGCTGAGGCTGGGGATTGCTCGAGTCCGTGGTACCCCAGGCAACGAGAGCCTGCAGTTCCATGGGCAAAAATAGTGAGACCTAGTC
>PVHY01025148.1:0-18756 GCA_004024945.1 Uropsilus gracilis | reverse complement strand
TGGACAATTCTTCGTGGACTCTGCCCTTTCTTTCAAAGGGCCCACATTCAAAGACGAACTCTATTTGGTTATTCACTGCTTTGGGTCAGCGAAATAGATGTTTTGGCCACTGAAATCGACTTCTTCACAAAAGTATCACTAAACAGGATCAGGACTGAAATGGACAATTCTTCGTGGACTCTGCCCTTTCTTTCAAAGGCCCACATTCAAAGATGAACTCTATTTGGTTATTCACTGCTTTGGGTCAGCGAAATAGATGTTTTGGCCACTGAAATCGACTTCTTCACAAAAGTATCACTAAACAGGATCAGGACTGAAATGGACAATTCTTCATGGACTCTGCCCTTTCAAGGACTTTGTATTGGTATTAGAATTAGCTGCTCTATATGTCTGCACAAGGATTTTGTGTTGATATTAGAATTAACTGTTGGTTATGTCTGTGTAATGCCTGGATTCACTTAGAAGTCTTCATGGTTAAGTGAACTTTTTCACCTTTGCACAAAGTATGTATATATGGAAAGCACAAGACAAGTTGTCTAATTTCTGTGGTATCTGTAACTTTTCATTAGAATCCTATCAACGAAGGTTAGAAAGTTTTTTCTAAATGGCATGTAAACGTAACATACGTTATACATTTAAAGTTCACAGTTTTCAAAAAATGTAAACAAAATTAAAAAGTTCATCAATTTAATAAATATGGTTCTGTGCTCTGAGTTTTTCTGCCCAGCACACTGGTGGTTTGTCCCATCACTTTAGGGGTAAATATAGAAATACCATCAGGTAATGACTTCATTCATTGCAAGACCGAGTCAGTCACAATAAAAACTGGAAACCTTTTTAATCTTTTGGGGAGCAGAATTTAGAGTGTTTCTATATGCAACCTTGCTCTTCAGTGAAAGGGGTTTACTTATGATGGATTAATTGTGGCAAGAAAGACTACTCTGAATGCACAGTAGGTGCATTCTAGAAAGGAGAAAGGTCAGATATAAACAGTGGTTAAGTTTTTCACAAGCTGTAAGCACATGCTTAGAAGATGGGAACGTATTTGAAATATCTAAAGAAAGAGACTCAAGTATTTGGAGCTTATATCAGAAGAAGCCTAAAAAGCACGTGGGTACCGTCACCCAGAGTTTTGGAAGTTATAATAAAGAGTACATCATTTTTAGGATAGTGAGATGCCATTCTTGGTATTATATGCATTGCAAAAGCATAGAATGATTCAACATTTGATCAGCCAGGTGAGAACCTATAGGAAACTTCTCTGAATGTTTAAGGAAATGGAGATTTTATTCACCTTAAGAAAAAATTTTTAAAAACAACCTTTTGGATGACTCGGGCCCTTAGAGAGAGGACCTTCAGCACACTCCCCACTGGTGGGGGTGGGCGGGTAGGGTGACTCCTGTGCCACTGAGGTCTTAGGGTTGGGTCCAGGGGTCTCGGCCAGGGGGAGCTGGGCTCTGCCTCCACATGGATCGGGGGTGGGGGGCTGGGCACTTCTTTCAGGTCTTGGGCTGGGTGGGGGCATTAATAGGCTCTGCCTTTCAGGCCCAGCCCTAGTTCCAGTTGGGACAGAGGAGAGAGTTGGCAGGCCCCAGGACAGCCTGAGCCCAGGGAGCACCCCCAGCATACCTCTGCCATGGCCTAGACTGCTGGCAGGGTGTGGGGGGCAGGATAAGTCCTGCTCTACTGGGGTCTTGGGCTGGGGAACCCGGCCTCCTCCCTTATGTGGGGCTGAGGGTGGGGGCTGGGAAGCCTCTGCCAGCGATCCTGAGTTGGAAGAGGGTATTAGTAAGCCCTTCCAGGTTTGACCCTGATTATAGTTGGGCTGGAGGTGGGAGTTAAGGTCCTTTCAGATGGCTCGGGCCCTTGGAGAGAGGACCTCTCCAAGGTCTTCTCTCCTACAGCAGCCTTGGCTGCTGGTAGGCTTGAGGGCAAGGTGAGTTCTGTTCCACTGGGGTCTCGGTCCAGAGGTCTTGTGCTGGGTGAACCATCCTCTGACTGGGGGGGTCCCCTCTCTGATTTACTCCAACCTCAATCAGACCTACATCAGGAGTGGAAAAAAAAAACAACAGTTGTAGATACAAAGGTAAGGAGAGGACGTAATAACGGCCCTGATACACTCACCTGGGTAGGACCCAAACAGAGCATGATCAGAACCACTGAGACAAGACCGTGAAACTAGTGACTGTGGTGACCTATCACAGATTTCCACCTACATTAGCTTCAGGACTGGGGAACCAAATCACTGGTCCAGAGGTTTGTGCAATGGGAGTGAGGCTCCCTCCTTTACCAATCAATGGGGCAAGAAAGCCACAGATATGTGGCTATGGCCCCAGGGCAGAACTGCAAACCATGAGAGAGGAGAAGAGTTGTACCAACCCCCTGAGGAAGTCTGTCGAATCAGGGAACTTCTCCACTGCCAGTGACCGGGAGTTGGGCCCCCAACCCAAGATACCAGAACTATACAGCACAGATGCAGCACCACGTGACAGACACAGGAATGGAGACAACCAGCATAAAAGAGGAGGCATGGAACCCTGTGAACACATGGGTCTGGAGAAAAGGAGACAGTCTCCTCCACCATAGGAAATGCCACAATAAAGGAGCCAGGAGAACTGCACATACCTGTCCTATAAGCGGTTCCTGGTGTGCTCAACCTCAGTATCTGCCTCAGTTACACCTGGAGATCTGAGCAGCCTGGTGATCCAAGAGTGTAAGCACTCTCCCAGGAAAAGGACATTATTCCAGAGAAAGAAAAGACCAGCAGACCAGTGACTTACAGTGTGAGGAACTGGAATACATAGAGGGGAAAAGAGGGAAGGGGGAATAGGGTTGGAATAAAAGAGTACAATATGGAAGGGAAGGTCATACCTAAAGGGAACAATAACCATACAACTATGACCAATGTTGTATGAACATAAAAATTGTTTTAAAAAACCACAAGGCTGGGCACGGTGCTTGTGCCTGTAAGCTTCAGCCTATGAAGCAGCCGGAGATAGGTATCCCGATTCAAGTCCTGCCTGGGGCCCATAGCGAGACCTAGTTCCAAAAAATAACTGGGCGTGGTAGCGCGTGCCTGTGATCCCAGCTACCTAGGAAGCTGAGACTGGGGATTGCTTGAGTCTGTGGTACCCTGGTCAATGAGAGCCTGTGGTTCCATGGGCAAAAATATCAGACCTAGTCTCAAAAAAAAAAAATGAAAGAAACCACAGCCATCCCTACCCTGATTTTTTTTTTTTAAATTTCTGAAGAAACTGCAGAGGCATAAAACAAGAGCAATGTAAGCTTTTCCTGCAGTTTTTCCTTGACACTTCAATTTGTACTTTTCCCAGACTTGAAAATCTGTTGAAATGGGAAAAACTCTATAATCTGTCAAAATCTCAGAGTGGTGTCATCCACAGAAGCATGCACTCTTAAATGCATTTGCTTAATCTCATACCCTGTGTGCAGTTATACTTTGAGTAAGGATTCACAAAACGTAAGTATTGAATAATCTTTGTGAAAGAACTTTAACATATTAGCAGAACTGCCTCATCTAGAAAGTAGTTGAGCTAATGCAGGGTATTTTGATCTTTTTTAGTTCCCATCTCATTGGCTATTGCAAAGGGTATAAACTACAGAAGATGTGAGAAAAGGAAACTCGTAAATAAATGTCACATCTTGAAATAGCTCTCAGAGTCTTTTAATTCGGTGGAGTACTAATGGTGGCCAAATGGAGGATGGTGACAGCCAATGTCAAAAGAAGCTAAAGCAGATTAGGGAGATTTGGGAAACAGGCGGTTTGTAGTCCCTTTGTCCCTCCATGTCTTTCTGACCACTGAAAATTGGAGTGTCACATTGTTCATCTCCCCTCTATCTATACTTTCCTCTGGGACTTCTCAATTTTCTAAATTGCTATGTTCATCTCTGACTTATCCCGGAATGTCAACATCTCTATTCCTTCTGCTTACTTGACATCTCTGCTTGAATAACTCATGTGTTTCTCAAATTTAACTTTACCTTCACCTCCAACCCACATTTTCTGTTTGTCTTCATCTCAGTAAATGGTAGTCAATTCTACCTAGCTTTGCAAGTCAGAATCTTTAGAGTCATTCCGTAATATTTCCTCTCTACTACTTCACATGGTCTCCATCGGTAGCTACTACTATTTATAATCTCTAAATATGTACCAGGCATGTCCATTCTCTGCATCTCTACTATCACCAATATACTTTAGGCTATCGTGTGTCTAAGATGCAATTGCTAGAACCTCCTAAATGGTTTCCTACTTCTCTTGTCCCCTCTTATCATCTCTACAGATGGAAGTCAGACCTTTTAAAAATAAAAAAAATTGTATCATGTTCCTTTATTGATTAAAATCCTTTCATGGCTTTTCACACTTAACTATGTATTAACTTCCATTACAGAACTTATTGATTATAATTATACAATTATTTGATTCCTTAATAATTTACTTTCTACTACTTCTACCAGAATGTAAACTCCAAATACTTAGGTATCATATTTGTTTTATTCAACAATACATTTGTTAATATGCAATGGGTTCTCAATAGCAATAAATGAATAAACAGGACCAGAATTTAATCCAGTGTTTTCCACCTCACTATATTCAGTTGGATGCAATATGGCTCCACAGGCTAAACACTTATTGACTGCACTATACTCTCTAAATGTAGATTCTACAATAATTTATCACACTTAGATTTACATTATACTCCAGAGTACTCAAAGATACTTTCTTTTATGTTTAGAGTTGCCCTGAGTCATTTGGAATAAACTTCACTATGGGATGCTACTTCACTATGGTTAAGTCATCTACCTTAAGTTTTATTTGTCTTCATTGTAAGCCTTTGCTTGGCTGAGAGCCATGATTGTGTATTCATATCCAAAATTAAATACAGATATATTTTTTTAATTCTGTGGAAGACTGAATAAAGTCCAGTGAAATATTGTGATCCACAAGCATCATAATCAGTCTCCCAGCTGAACTGCTTGATTGGCTAATTTGAAGAAAAAAAATATAGGTTTTTATCGATCTGAGAGACCAGTGTCAGAGAAGTATGCTGATTCCAAGGAGCCTAGATATTTTTAAATGGGTGTGCAATGACTATAGAGTTCTGAAACTCATTATTTTATTTATTATTATTTTTTTTTTTTTGGTGAACTCTCCTGCTAAGGAGGGTAAGATGTCACAACTCTTACTATCTATTAGAAAATGATGTTGGTGGATAGGAGATGAGTTGCTTTGGTAAAATTAAAGATCATGACAGCCATCATTTCTCAAAAAAAAACTTGGTACACTGGCTAACTATGTGGTACTTTGGTGACTTAGTCGATTTTGGTTGAACTACATTTGGGGGAAAATGTGAAAATTGTTGAGATAAAAATCTACAAAGATCTCAGAACCCTACAAGCACATGACCAATTATAGCTTGAAATAAAATTCACTACAAGCAATTTAACAAATTTATCCAATTTAACTGGATCCACTGAGTAGCTGAATGATTTTAAGACACTGGTTTCACAATGATTTCTCCAAGTTCCAACTCCACTTTTCCAAAACACTTCATTTAGTAACTGTACAGACATTTCTCACAAAGATACCTAAAACCAAAATCAGTAACTTTCATTATTCATTGGTCTAAATATATTCCCCATCCTGTTTCCTGTACAGGAGTATGGAAAAATAGCCAAGCTAAAACATGATCTCCATGCTATGTATAGTCCACAACCCTTCCATTAATCAAATACTTGAGACCTCTGTCTCTCACGTTCATAGCCAATAAAGCAATAAATAGTGCAGACTCTACCACCTTAACATCTTTATATCTGTTCCACTTAATTCCATACAATTGCCACAACCACCTCATCAATTCTGCTTATTCTCAATATCTTTAACATTTTTAAAAATAACATTTTTTTTCAGAATGAAAATGTGATTAGGTCATTTTCTGTTTAAAACCCATCAAGATTTCCCATTGTGTATATGGCAAAGTTTGAAGTTCTTGGAATGTGTTTAAAACCATTTGTGATATTTCACCTGTCTTTGTCGGTGTGACTTCTCAGCCACACTAAAATTCTTTCTCAGTTCTGAACTCACCATATGCTCTCTTGTCTCATGTTTGTTCTCTCTTTTTAAGAATATTGTTGTTCCTATGTCCTCACACTCTCTGTAACTCCTACTCACCTTCCATGTCTAATTTTAAAATAACATTCCTAATGAAACCTTCTCTGATTCCCCTGAGAGCTGGCTAGTTACCTTAGTGATCCACGATAATGAAACTGTTTGCCTCCTCTACTTAAAAATACTTCCCTGTCTGTACTTTCAGTTCCAGAAGAAAAAAAAAAAAAAAAAACAAAGACTTGACGTTTAATAATATTGAAAACCATTTCAACAATAATTGACATCAGTATTTTTTTCTTAATTTGTTATATACTTTGTTAAATGTCATAAAACTCATCTGCAGCCTCTCATTTTAAACAAAGTGGGGCTTCTAGAACAAGGAGAATCTTGTCGGTATGTATAGATTATGCATATTAATCAATATGTAAGCTTTCTGTACTTCTGAATAAATGCTTACTGAATGACTGGGGTGAGTGCATGGTCCACAACAGAGTCAAGGGCTATCACAAGAAATTAAGAGACATTGATTTGATAGTCCAATGTAAAAACAGGCAGCTGAAATACCTCAATATAAAAATCATGCATGAGAACAAATACCTCCCTACCCACCAAACTTGACAATGTCAAGTTCTGGTTTGAGTCAAAATCTGAGCTTAAGACACAGCAGGTGAATGAAAAGGTGACACATTATAAAAAGAATATGATATTATTGACTTTATGACAATTCACTTTTTGAGGCTGCCAGTCCAAAATGCTGTCCAGAGTGTAAACAGAATTTAACATAATTTTCAACAAGGTTAGATTTGAAAACCTCAGGGTATTGTATTATGCTGAGAATGATATAATAGACTTCCAATGAGTTGAAACTTTGTCTCCATACTGCACCATTAGTTTCTCAATGATGTGCAACTATTTGCCCTGCAAAATAATAAACCAGGAGAAATGCTGCTAGTTAAGAATTCTGAATGTTAGCTCTTTCACTTTATTTCTAAGCTTGAGCAGCCTTTGGTACTTTATAAACAGAAACTACAATGAACATTTGAACAGAGCAAGAGATGTTGTCTTCAAAGACTGGAGCTACTGTGTGTAGGAACTAACTTTATTTGAAAAGCTTAAAGTTCTTTGTACTTAAAATTCAATTGAAACAACATGCACTGTTTACCAGCAAGTACCAAACACTATGATAAAGTGGCTATACCATGAAGCCTAGCTCAGAACCCTCTACGTAGAGAACATCCAATAAATGACAATTATTAGGTTTGTACCACTGCTCTCCTTCCCGCCATTTTTTTTAACCAAACCATAACTTACTTGCAGAAAATGTAGACTTTTCAGTATATTCTCATCACCACCACCTGTCACATTCAACATCAAAATTATGCAACCTTATAGCTACTTAATTGCTACCCAAATTTCATTAATGCAGTGCCCAGGATTACCCTCATAAACCATGCCTCCGATTCTGCACACTGTGTTCTGACCCCACCCTTTTAAAATAAAGAATACTTCTTTAAATGAGAACTTCTGAAGACTACAAGGAATAATTTTCCTCAGTAGAATTTCAGATATGAGGGGGGATAATGAGATGGAGTGATAACACAGTAAAATAAGATATCGTATAAGCATTGAAGAGAATAAAAGGGAGTTTTACTTCTCAGAGCTGGGGCATAAAAATATATAATGGAATATTATGTGGCATAGAAAAAAAGGAATTCCTGCCTTTGGTTATAACCTGGGTGAAGCTGGAGGACATTATCCTAAGGGAAATAAGCCAGAGAAAAGCACTGTATGTTATTATTTATACATGAAATCTAAAAAAAAAATTGTTTAAGCCAAACTCTCAAAATCAGAGAGTATGACAGTGTTTTCTAGGGCTAGGGAAGGAAAGAAGATATAGATATAGAAGATATAGAATATAGATATAGAATATAGATATAGATATAGATATAGAATCTTGTCAAAAGTTATAAACTTTTGAGTAAGTTCTGTGATCTAATGTACATTTTTGTTAATATAGTTAATAATGCCATATAATTTAACAGATTTTCTAAGAGCATAGAATGTAAGCATTCTCATGACAAGCACACAAAAATATAACTAAGTGATGGATGTTTAGTTAACTTTCAGAAAGTATGCATATATCAAATCATCACAAGCACTTTCAATACATACACGCTTATTATGCAATTATAACTCGATAAAGCTGAGAACAGGAAAGACTGGTGACTGAGAATTACAAGGCAACATTTTGCACCTGTGCATAATTAATAACCTTTCACCTTGAACACTATTTTTAGCATAAATGAGTTTTCACTTGCGTTAACAGCACACTGTGATTTACTTTTCTCTATTTGTGTGGTAAATTGTATGCATTGTCTGTATACTCTGCCTACTCTGTGCTTTAGAAGTCTAGAAAACCAGATTTATGTCAGAGCATATGACTTATATTATCAAGAGGAAGGAACATATATCTTTCTGTCACTTAAATAATTAACTAGTAAGTTTCTAACAATACTTTATATAACCGTGACATATTCAGCTTAGTATAGAGGAGGAAATAATGGTCTAGACACATGTCACTCCCTCCTCCTAGTTCCTCCTTTATAATGTGAAGGATCTGAATTATGAGCTTTCTAAAGCAGCTTCTTGCTCCAACATTTTACTAAATGTTTAAGGCTTAAGCCAATATTTCACCAAACAAATGTGCTCACATTTAGTTACGTTACACTCTGAGAACAATTCAGACATGGGAGATGATGGGGTTTAAGTTCCATTAACCTGATGTAGTTAAATTTAAATATAAGGGCCTGAAAAAGTAGTAACGTATTTTAAATCTGAAGCGATTTATGTCAAACGGTGTAATGTTAAACATTATAACAGTGTACTCGTGTGTGCAAGCACACTCATATATTCTGGATAAACTGAGTCCCTCTAATTTGACCCCATAGTAGCTTTTGTCCATCTAAAAATTCAGATTTAAGCACTACAAAATAGAAAATGAGCAATTGGAGAGTAATTTCTCTATAGAAAATATCACTATTGTTTAAGTGGCATGCATGTGCCTTTGGAGAATGAAATATTTGGGACAGAGCATTCAATTGACTAATGAAAATCCCTACATGATTAACAAACAGAGACCTGAGGCTACCAGAGATGGACTGTAGGAATAAGGCTGAGAGAGGCAGGGAACAGCTTCTCTTATAATTCTTACTTAATGATCTAATCTTTGTCATGCACACAGAGGCTCCCTTGATGTATTAGACATTAATAAGCAGAGTTGGTAGCAGATCGCAGTTCTTTCTGAGAGGAAAAATGGGACGTGAGCAAGAAAGAGAATAAATGAGCACAAGAAAGGGACATTTCTATAAAAGATATGTTTTCAAAGATCAGCAGCAAATCTTTTCTTGGTAAGTGCCCTCTTTATAAATGTTGTTTGGAAAGTGAGAAGACATGTGAAAAAGTTATAGCCACTGAGTCCAAAGAATGCAATTGCACTGTTATCTAAACTGTTATATCAAAATGTTAACTTGTAGAGAGGATTGTTAAGACTTCTTCCCTTGATCACACCTATCAAGTCCTTTTAATCTGTTGTCTATAGTACACCCCTCTTTTGGCATGAAGTGGTTAAGCCAACAGGAGGCTCTTTGATGAATAAAGGAGTTGAAGAATGTTCTATGTATAGTTAATGCAGGTGGTGGAAACCCTAGAGAATTATCCCTATTTTATATAAGGAACATTTTCTGTCGGTGTGTGAAAAGAAATATCACATATGCTGAATGTATCCTCTCTTTCTCCTAGTCAGGGATGGACAGAAATGAACTCGGTCTTACTCTTTGAATTCCCTTTCCTAAACTGTAGATAAATCTACCACCAAACTTTTGCAACAGTATGTGTCATAGCTTAATGGACATTTATAGTTCAGTCCTTTTGATGAAGTGGAGAGATACCTCATATCAAATTCTGGAATAAACTCCAGTCAAATGAACATTTACTGTTGATATCTTATCCTGGAGGATTTCTGCATATAAGCAGAATGTATTCTGGAAGATCATTCTAGAATGTAGTCTAAAGAAACAATGTAGTTGAAAGAGGAATTCAGTATAATATGTGGGTTCATATAGATGTTGTTTCTAAATATGTATTTTGTATGCATTATCTTGAAGTCTCAAGATAAGTCTGCAAGATATATATATATACAATATATAAGAAAATCAATTTTCCAACAACAAAAAAATAGACAACCTAAACACAAAGAGAAAGGACCTAAGTAGACAATTTTTAAAAGAATGCATTCATATGGTTTATAGACTAAATGAGAAATTGTTCAACATTACTTTTTTATTAATAATTTATATATACATTTCACATCATTGTAATCTCTAGGGGTCCCCCACCACCTCCCCTCCCTGACCACTCCAGTTAGTCCCCCCCCACCAGTTGTATACTTTCGTTTGGTTGTCCATATATTAGTGAAAACATTTGTTTTTTGTCTTTTTCCTTTTGACTTGTTTCTGCCAATATGATTTCTTCTAGATATATTAATGTTACCATAAAATTGTCAAATTTGTTATTTTTAAATTGATGTGTAATATTCCATTGTGTATATATACACCACATCTTTTTCATCCAGTCCTCTGTCTTGGGACATTTGGGTTGTTTCCAAATCCTTGCAATTATAAATAGTGCTGCAGTAAACATCTGAACACAGGTGTCCCTTTGTACAAGCATTGAGGTCTCCTTTGGGTAGATTCCCAGAAGAGCTATTGCTGGGTCAAATGGTAGTTCCATATTCATTAGTTTGAGGGCCCTCCACACTGCTTTCCACAGTGGCTGGACCAGTTTACATTCCTACCAGCAGTGTAAAAGTGTTCCTTTCTCTCCACATCCACGCCAGCACATGTTGTTGCCTGTTTTTTGGATGTGGGCCATTTTTATTGGTGTAAGGTGGTATCTCATTGTGGTTTTGATTTGTATTTACCTAATTGCTAGTGACATTGAGCACTTTTTTATGTGTCTGTTAGCTATTTGTACTTCCTCTTTAGAGAAGTGTCTTTTAGTTCTTCTCCCCATTTTTTAACTGAGTTTTTTGCTTTGCTTTTGTTAAGTTGTGTGAGTTCTTTGTGTATCTTTGTTATCAGACCCTTATCACTTGTATGGAGGGCAAAAATTTTTTACCACTAGGTTGGGATTATTTTTGTTTTTTCTATTGTCTCTTTTGCTGTACAGACACTTTTTAGTTTGATGTAGTCCCATCTGTTTATGTTTTCCTTCATTTTTTTTTTTGCCAAGTATAGATGGGTCCAGAAATGAATTTCTGAATTGTAACTCATGAAGGGTTTTGCCCAGGTTTTCCATGTATTTTATGGTTTCAGGTCTTTCGTCCAAGTCTTTTATCCATTTTGCGTTGGTTTTTGTACATAGTATGAGGGAGGTATCTTGGTTCATTTTTTCGCATGTCTTGGTCCAATTTTCTCAACACCATTTATTGAAGAGGCTGTCCTTGTTCCATTGTAAGTTTCTCACTCCTTTGTCAAAGATTAGTTGACTATATATGTGTGGCTTTATTTCAGGGATTCAGTTCTGTTCCATTGGTCTGATTGTCTGTTTTTGTACCAGTACCAAGCTGTTTTAATTACTATGGCTTTGTAGTATATTTTAAAGTCTGGAATAGCAATACCTCCATTCTCTTTTTTTCTGGTCAGGAGGCTTTTTGATATTCGAGGTCTTATAATGGAAATGAAAATCAATCCACAGTGAAATATCAGCTCTCCACTATGAGAATGGCATTTTATCAAGAAGAAAGAGAATAACAAATATTGGTGATAATGTGGAGAACAAAAAAACCTCATCTACTGTTGGTGGAAATGCAAACTGGTACAGACTCTGTGGACAACAATATGGGGATTTCTTCAGATAAAAAAAGGTGGAAATTTGTATGATCCTGCAATGCCTCTATTTGGTATTATTCTCAAAAATATGAAATCTCTAATATGAAAAGATGTATGTATGTTCATAGAAGACCTATCCAAAACAGCCAATTCATGGAATCAACCTAAGTTCCCTCCAAAAGATGAATGAACTGTGGAATATATAGTCAATGAAATACTATATAGCTGTGAAGATAAATGAAACCGTGTCTTTTGGGACTAAATGAATGGCCATTGGGGAGATTATGTATAGTGAGTTAAGTAGAAAATAAAAGGCAGAAATCAGATGTTTTCACTTATCTGTTGAATATAAATAGCAAAAGAAAATATATACTGGCAAAGTATACAAATCTCAGTGAAAAATATACTGATTAGCAATACCTGGCCTCCAAATATATATATATATATATATATATATATATATATATATATATATGTATGTATATTTATATGCACTACACATACACACACATACACACACACATACTGGTTACCAAAGTGAACAGGGGAAGGAGGAGAAGATAGTGGCTAAAAGAGATAGGACATTAGCTGGGGAGGTTTGGTGGAAGGTGAATGAAGCATGTGCACATATAGAAGAACAAAAATGTAACCTCAAAATTATATATATACATAAATGACTGAGGAATTTATTTTTAAAATTGCCCAATGCCACATACATACACAAAATAAAGACAACAAAAACAATTTTTCTGTAGGTTAAGTGATATAAACAAAGGTGAATCATCTATTTCTGGTCACAAAAACATCAAAACATCACCAACTTTTAAACAAAGACCACCCCCTCCTAATTTACAATGTCAAAGATTCATTTGTTTTCTCATTCATTCATTTCCAACCTGTTTGTTCTAGTTCAGGGTTTCTATTGGCCAAAACCTCTCTAGGAAGATAAGAAGGAGGTCTGAACTGGACACCCTTCCATCATATGCACACGCAGAATGGGGCAACTGAGACACACAGTGAACATAATGGACACTCCTTTGGGATGTGAGAGACCAGAGTACCCAGAGAAAACTCACACAGCCATAGGGTGAACATGCAAACTGCACACAGACAATGATACTGGTTGGGAACAGATTTATTTCTTTCTCATCAACATTGTAATGAAATGATGTCGAACAAAATATTATTTGAAGACCTGTTGTGTTTTTATTGTCATTTTGCTATGAATTTGGGCTGAGTACATATTCTGACCGTCTGTTTCTTCTTTAAGTTGGGAATAATACTAACTTTGCTAGAAATTAGCTTGTAAAATTTAAATTACTGCTCAAGCATTATGTATAATTATCACTGTTACTGCTGTTACTTGAGCGGTTTTGCTAGTGCTAGGTAAAGAACCAAGTGATGATGAAAATTTTGATTTGTCTTGGGCTTATATATCTTTTTAAAATCCTGTATAAGAATAATCTTGTAAGAATGATCTCAAAAAGGAAACAAATGTTTTCTCTTTTAGCAAACAAAAAATCCTATTAAATTTAGGAACAGATAAAAGGGGTAGAAATTTAGTTTAGCAACTAGTGAACAAATATAAATGGCCTTTCAAAATCCTTTCCAACACTATGATATTACAATGTTTAGTTTTCATTTGAAACTTCCCAGCACAATTTATCACCATCATCAAGGAACATATTCCAAATAGTTATTTGCTGATACAATAATATTGACACTTGTTGGGTAAGGACAGTGATAAAATAACTGCAATCTGTTTTTCACCACATGAAACTATGTTGACTGCCAAAACATTGAAGTACAACAAATGGCATTTTTGGAAGTTCTAATTTTTAATGTGTCCTTTGAAAAATTATCTTGTGTCAGGATTAAACACCACCTGGTGGACTGATGCTCCAAATTATGATTGAGTGGTTATCTATCAACAGATGTGCAAATAACCTGTTATGGGAGTGTCTGGTAGAAATAAATTGACAATTATAATTTGACAAACATAAGTTGGTTCACTGGAAGATAGCACCTACCAGCCAATGTACTGAAGTTTCTATTTGCTGCTTTTCAAAATTAGATGCAGAGTTTTCATAGTGGAACTGGGTTCTGAGAATGTTCTGAAAATGGCAGAAATTTCCTTGATCTCACAGCCAAATAGTCTTTTTTTTTAATATTTAAAAAGTTATCAACCTTATTCTTGTGAACATAAACACATTTGGGAAGTTACATTAAAGACTATGTTCCTCTTAGAAGCATAATTTTCATTTCATTTTACTTTGTAGTGTAGCAGTAATTTACTCCACATATAAACATAATTTATTGCCACTTTGCATCCTGATAAATGTAAATCTGTTTGTGCAATCAAATAAGAATTGTTTTAAAAGTGAAATCAGTTGCAAGTGGGTGCAGAAGATTAAATTTCTGTTGCACTGTGAATAGTTTACTTTTCATAGCTATCTGAAATACATACAGGGAAGTTACCAGTGTGTAGTTCCAGAATTTCCAACTGACGTATTTGAAGCAAAGTATTGAAAGGTGAAGCAGAGGTTGACATATCCAAGGGGGATGTTAGTATATGAATATGAGAGGAGTCAAATTAATGTAACTGAGCATGAGGAAAACTGACATCTAGTTCAGATTACTGTTGCCACATGGTAGAACTGACTAGAAAGAATTTAGATGATTTGTAATATTATTTCAATAATGATGTTCTGTATATCTGTTGCTAGAATTTTTTGGTGATGACAGTCCATAGTTTCTAATGGTGATGGCCAGAAAATCATATTTATAGTAATTTAAGTCTCAATAAATGGATGTTACTTAAGGGGGAAGTGGGGAATGCTTTTATTTTAGATAGGAAAATGACGAATTTATAGAAATTTTGATAAAACCCAGAAGTGATAAGAAACACAGAACCCAAAAAAGAAGGGCATGCATAATTTTTATTGAAATATACTTTGTGTCTGTGTATGTATATATATACACATATATAAATATATATATGGGTGTTATATATATCACATATATACAAATGTATTTTTTTTACCTAATATGATAGAAATCACTTCAAATATGGGAACAAAAATCTCGATCTTACTTATGGTTATACTATAGCTTAGGTATATAAATAGCCATCATTTGTGTGTGTGTGTGTGTGTGTGTGTGTGTTCTATAAGAGTAAACTCAAATTCCACAAATTATAAAAATATTGTACATTCCAACATATATGAGACTGAAAGCTTAAATTCGACAGCATACTTGGACCTCTGATTCAATCATCCTTTCCTAAGTCCCTGCTGGAGGATTAGGGTAGCAACTCAGGTACCATTTTGGCACTAACAACAATTTCAAACTTTGTGTTTATACTGGAGCACAGCACAGGTAGTTTTTAGATTCAGAGTAAAATACTTGGAAATTAGAACAACATCGTTACCATTATCAATGTACATAAATACATATACAAAAACAGATCATTAAAGTATGAGATTTACAGGGTAAATACATTTAAGTCAGATATATGATTTATTTTCAGGTAAAATATCTTTTATTTATTTAATTTTTGAGACTAGGTCTTGCTATTTTTGCCTGTGGAACCGCAGGCTCATGTTGCCTGGGGTACCATGGACTCAAGTAATCCCCAGCCTCAGCTTCCCAGGTAGCTGGAATGACAGGCATGTGCCACCATGCTGGCTATTTTTTTGGGGACTAGGTCTCACTACATACCCTCAGTGAGACTTGAACCGCAATCCCTGGCCCCAGCTGTGGCTTCGTAAGCTGCCGCCTACAGGCATGCGCCACCATGCCTAGCCTCAAAACATCTGTATAAACTTCAACCAGAGAACTCTGGAAAAGTACTGGGAAACTTTTGAATCATCCAGATTTATGCCCCCAAATACATAAAAACTATGTTAACAAATCAAGAAACTCAGTCAACATTTACTATATCAAAACTTGTAATTTACTCTATCAAAACTTTAAAATCAAAATACATTTAGAGACAAAGCAAGGTGTGCACACAGATTGCCATTATCAGATATCCTAAATATCTTAGAATATTAATCTGTTTGAACAATTACAACAAAATACCCAGTAATACACAGGAAATCTATTTCTCACTCTTATGGAGACTAAAGTCTGAGATCAGAGTACTAATGTGGTCAAGGTGAGGATTTTGTTCCTGGTGGCAGGTCTCTTTGGCATCTTCCACTTGATGGAAGGGACTCAGGAGCTTGGTGTGATGTCATTATCTAGATGATCTCATCATTTAGTCACTTAAAAGTCACATATTCTAATGTTTCACCTTTGAGGGTTAAGATTTCAGCATATTAATTTTAGGGAGACACAAACATCCAGACACCAGTGTAGTGGGAGAATATATTATTTTAAAATTTCATGAAAATCATAGAAAAAGAATCTTAAATTTTAAAGCTAGGAAAGTTTCTCATTTTGAAGCCAGGACCCCAATATGAGCAGTATTAAATTTTAGGCATTGATGCCATTAGCTGTGTCTGAAAAACACAGAGGTAAAAAAAGGCCTAAACAGGAAGGGTGCTTTTACTTTATTGCAAACCCCCCACCTTGTGGACCCAGAAGAGAGACTGTATCCACCTAGCTGGTGTGTACAGGGGAATTGGAGCCTTGGAGCCTTTGGCTTTTAGAGAGAAAAAAAAAAGGAGATAAAAAGGAAAGGAGCAGAGACTAGAGAGAGAGACTTTGGGGGAGAGGGGAGACGTGAGAATGGTAGGCATATAAAGAGTAGCCCGAGTGACCAGGTTGGGCAGAAGAAGCCCCCTGGAAGAGTGAGCTGGTGCTGGCAAGAAACCATGGTGACCGGTAGAAGAGTGGCCGCTGTGGAGAGTGTGGTACGACAGCAAAGTGGCATTGTGAGCTGGTACCTGGAGATGGCCAGAGATTGGGAAAGCTGATTTGTACATAAGCAATTGTAAAAAAAGTTTGAAGCACCTTGGATAAGCCGAGCAGCTCGGAACACTGGAGAGAGAAGAAGAAAAGAGAAGACCCCAGAGAAAGACTGAACTTTGCAGAGTACCTGCCTCAGGTTTGAAGGGGTGAAGGGCACCATCATGGACACGTGTCTTTGAGACCTTTGGGACTGAAAATGGTGACTGGGGTGAGATGACTGGCCACTTGTGGCCTTAAGGGCTGTTTGTTTTCTCTGTTAATATTTCCTTGTAAATAAATCCTGTTGTTAAAATGTATTTGAATGGCAACTGCTACAGTGGGTGGTATAAACTGGAGGAAACCTGGTTAGCAGAAACTATATTTTTAATGTGGCTTGTTGGTTGCAGGCTTCTGCCCCTATTTTGACCCAATTTCAATTTCTTCCAAGAATACAGAAAAATTATCTCACTTAAAGAGAGGAAATACAAGGATGAAAGCAATCTTCTCTTTGGGAAAAAGCAATGTAGAAACTATAAAATAATGTGTTTAAAGTTTGAGACTACCCATGACAACATAGTGAGACCTTGTTCTCGAGAAAGCAGCCGAGTGTGGTGGTGGTCACCTGTAATCCCAGCCTTGGGAGGCTGAGGCTAGGAATCACTTGAGTCCATGGTATCGGGACTACCCCGAGCAACATCGCGAGACCAAGTCTCAAAAAATAAAATAAAGTACTGAAAGATTAAAAAAAACACCCAAGCAAAACCATAACAACTGGAATTCTAAAATAGGGAAAATACTAAAAAATGAGAACAAAATCAACATTTAAAAAAACTTCAGATATTATTGCTCTGGAGTTGGGGTAGTTCCCTCCAAGATTCTTGCTTTTTCTGACCTTTAAAACAAGATGGAAGCAAATCACATCAGAGTTCCTATAACAGTTACACACAAAAAAATACTAAACATGTCAGGAAATATCACTGTGCTTTGAAATATTTCCATGTCAATATAAAATCACACATTTTCCATAATCCATTGCTAAAGAGGAAGAGGCTTAAGTTATTTTCAGAGGGCAGATGAAAGACTCCAGCAATTTGTTATTTTGTTAAAATTGTTTCAGGTTTATTCTTCTATCATATTTGATATTCCATGAGTAACTGAGATCAGCCCTACATAGGCGAAGATCATAAAATGTGAAACAAATGGGATTGCATGTACTTCCAAAGACTGATATTTGTTTCAAAAGTGTTCTAAAAATGATTTGTTGCATCTTAGTAATTTTAGAATGACAGAAGTATCTCAAGTTAGGATTCATGCAACTTTCTAGCCTAAACCATAAAAATCCTCTGGTATTTAAAGATTTAGATGCGTTTCTGAATTATTACCATGTTTCATCGAATCTATGACTCCTACGTAACACAAACTAGAGGCCAAAAGTGAAACAACATAACGTACATTTGCTATAGATTTTTTCCAACATTAAAAAAATTTATATATGTGAACATTTTTATGGCATAACTATCACAGACTCAAAATTTTACATTTCAGATGGTAATACATGTCATGATAATATATGGTGGCCTTTCCAAGGTCTGGTCTCAAGGCAAAATATTTTGTAGAGCACAGGGAGAGGAAAGGAAGAGGTCATTTTTATTTTTATTTATTTATTTTTTTAAATTTATTTATCTATATTTCACATCATTTCAATCCCTGGGGGTCACCCACCACCTCCCCCTCCCACCCGCTCCAGCTGGTCCCCATTCTCCTCTTGTGCAGTTTCATTTGGTTGACCATATATTAGTGAAACCATTTGGTTTCTGTCCCTTTCCATCTGGCTCGTTTCTGCTAGAA
>PVHY01025147.1:0-18756 GCA_004024945.1 Uropsilus gracilis | reverse complement strand
TCAACATGGGGGCCACAGAGGTGCTCAGCAGAGCTATCCCTTTATTTAAAGACACTCTCTCCTTTGCAGAAGGTTTCACATACATGAAGATGCAGCTACCATAGGAAATGGACACAACCACCATGTGAGAAGAACACGTAGAAAAGGCTTTCTTTCTCTGTTGGGAAGATGGTATCTTTAGAATTGTTCTGATGATTTTTGTGTAAGAGAGAACCACTAACACCAGTGTAACCAGGAGAGTCAAAATGGCTGATGCAAGCGCCATTAATTCTATTACTTGTGTGTCTGTGCAAGAGAGCTTCAGTAGAGGAGAAACGTCACAAAAGAAATGATCTACAGCATTGTCTGCACAGAAATCAAGCTGGAGACCCATTATGAGCGGAGGGAAAATTATTATAAAGCCGGATAACCATGAAGCAAAGATCAGCAAGTTACAGACTCTGCTGCTCATGATGGTAGTGTAATGCAGGGGCTTGCAGATGGCCACGTAGCGGTCATAGGACATGGCGGCCAGGAGAAAAAACTCGGTTGCACCCAAAAGAATAGTAAAAAACAATTGCGCTGCACAACCATTGTAAGAAATGGTCCTGTCACCTGTTGCCATACTGACCAGAAATTTGGGGATGCAGACGGTTGTGAATGAGATTTCCAAATACGAGAAATTTCGGAGGAAGAAATACATGGGCGTCTTGAGGTGTGAGTCCAGAAGAGTGAGTGCAATGATGATGAGGTTCCCTGCGAGACTCAACATGTAGGTGAAGAAAAGTAGAAGAAAAATGACCACCTTTAACTGTGGATCATCTGTCAGCCCAAGAAGAATGAAAGTGGTCACTGATGTGTGGTTTTTCATAGCCGGTTGTGACTTGAAAGAACAAACTAATATGAAATGAGTATCTAGGAGAAATGGCTATAGGAAATACTCATTACATTAGGTCCTCCATAAAGATCATTGCTCCCAAGTCTGACCTCCTTCATTATTCTGCTCTAGCAGTAGTCTATGAAAACTCGCCCATATAAATTTTAGTCAATATCCTCAATTATTTCAAATCCAATTTGCTTTTTTCGTGTCAAATTTCAGATATTTTCACATTGTAACTTAATACATTGATAATCTTATTTAAAGTAAATCTAAAGAGGCATAGAAATTATCAATCTTTCATCTGTATTTGTAATTTTTCCTTATTTATTTAGCTTGAATTAATTTTTATTCCTTCATAACTTTTGTTTTTTACTTATATTTACTTATATTTTTAATGTAACTGTCTCCTTGATCATAGAACTTAAATCTATACAGCTTCAAAAAAATTTCAGAAACATTTTGGGTGAGTAAAAATTCCATTTTCTAATATTAAAGAGGGGTAGGAATCAAACACTTCTCTCTATGGATGTGTTGATTAATCTTAATAGTAGAGCTTTTGGTTTCATAAGTCAAATGTCATGCTGGACTTTAAATCATAATGAACTTGGTCTAGAGACCTGCCCCATATACAGCAGAGATGTAAATCTTTACCAATATTCTGAAAACTTCAAGATTTAAATGCTCATGACACTTAATTCTACTTTTCCTGTTTATCCTGAGCACTTAAATACACACTTCTCTTTTCTAGTTGGTATTTTTTGTAGATGTATACCAAAGCAGATAAAAGGATTTTATCACAAAACATTTGTATTACTCTGTTGCATGTTTGAATATTTTAAGGACAATGTCGGTTTTAGAAGCAAGTCAGTAAAAAAAAATTTTCTGCCAGACATGCCTGTTGACTTGCACTGTGTCACTCCTCTGCATAGCTGCCCCTATTGCCAGGGTGAATTACTCTCTCTCATACATATCCAACAATTTTCCTCTGGTGCACATGCAACATTATAATTTCTTAGCCTTTTCATTTTTCCATTTTTAAAAGCTTCTTTCCAACCATGGTTCTGTCTTCACATTGGTCATCTCCAAAATATCATCAAGCTTTTCTAAATTATAGTATTCTCTTTAAGAAAAACATTGCCACAAGCTAAATTATATTTTTAACTTATTAACTTCATTAATTCCAGATCTGGTGTTAAAGCAATGTACAAATATATCCAATGATTATTAATGATTTTACGGAACAAGTGTCTTTCCTTACCTCTTTGACTTCATTTTTTGTATATTTCCCCCTTTCTTATGTCTTTAACCATTTTTCTAAAATTGTCTATATTCTGGACATTTATAGTAAAATTAATACTCATTAGTGAAATTGTTAAAATCCATAACTAGTGTATTTGAAGATGACAGCAAAGAAAACATCAATCAATGTGAGTTCTATAGAGTGCAAGTACAAAATCAGAGGTGGACTCCTTTATGGATAGTCTTTAGCTAGATTTAAATTTAAAAATTACTTTAAAATGATATTACAAGCAACCTGAAAACATTATTTTTCTTCTTAATTTCCCAATGATTATTTTACTGAGTGTAAGCAAAATAATCATTGATTCCAATCACTCTTAAGAGTCCCAAGGACTTCTGTAATTGTGTTGCCAATTTATAGCTTAGGTAAGAGATAAGAGATTTGTTTACCAGACGGGACATGGTGGCTCGTGCCTGTAAGCTTCAGCCTATGAAGCGGCCGGGGCTAGGGATCGTGGTTCGAGTCCCGCCTGGGGCAGGTAGGGAGACCTAGTTCCAAAAAAATACAGCTGGGCGTGGTGGTGCGCGCCTGTAATCCCAGCTACCTGGAAAGCTGAGGCTGGGGATTGCTTGAGTCTGTGGTACCCCGGGCAACGAGAGCCTGCGGTTCCATGGGCAAAAATAGCGAAACCTAGTCTAAAAAAATAAAAAAATAAATAAAAGATTTGTTTACGATATGAAAGTTGGAAAGTCCGTGATATATTTAAATTCTGTCGAATTCAAAATGATTGACAAATATAAAACAATTTCCCACATTCAGGAAAAGTATGCCAGTGTCATCATTCACAGTGATCATATGCGGAAAACCTGGCGGAAACAGCACATTTATTGAATAAAGAACATTTCTGCTATTCTGTTGAATATTGTGAAAGATATTTATTCAAAGCCTGATACTTACCAAAGGAAAGGTTGATGATACAGTCAATTCATTCAGAATTGTTTTCAAAATAATAACTGCCTTGCAAAAAATAATTTTAGTTGCTTTGTTAAACTTCATGCCAAACTATTCCAATGGATTACATTAGAATCAATCTTTCCAGATTCCTTAGATAGAATTGTGATGAAAATAAAGACACATTTGCATTTTTTCAAACCTTATTGTCTTTAGCAGTGATTTCGTTTCCAAGTCTGCCTTTGACCTGAGTCCCAGAACAGAAGCTATTTCTAAGGGATGCTTATCTAGCATCTTTCTTTTTGCTTTAACCGCTATTTTATTTTGATTTCTCAATGAAAAGCACATTAGTTCTAGTAAAACATACAAAGAATGGAAGCTGAAGGATTTTTATCATGACGATAAGTTGATCTGGATCCCTTTCTTCTCATTTTCTAAAACTGCATTCTCCAATATACATATGCTTAATTGGAGCATATTTTTAGATTATATATAAGGTAAATATATCTTTTTTATAAACACTTCTTAAAACGGGAGCAAAATAATAAGTTTTCAAACACATTCTCTATTTCTCCATTTTGAGATGTTTCTGTCCTCCTTGAGAAGCCCAATTGCTTATTTTTTTTTTTTAGTTTTTATGACTGAAAATACCAAAATAATTCTCTTTATATGTTCTAACACTAGTCTCAAAAGGATTGATTTAATATTTTTAAAAACAACTTTACCCTGGAGACCACTGTACAGGATGAAAATCTCATAAGTGTATCTCATAACTATTGCATAAACACAAGTTAAAACAGATACAAACTTTTTAAGGCAACGACATGTTGATAACCATAATCACTTTTAAGACTAAATCATTTTCCATGTCTATGACAAATATACATTATAAAAAATATAATCTAAGTCCTGATAACACCTTAAGGTTAATTGCTAAAATGTTGAACTCAGATTGATTCAATAATTACACACACCTTATTTAAACCTCCAAGGTTCCTAGTTTCAGAGTTTCAGAGTTACAAATGTATCAATAGCCATGATATGTCATCACCGATTTTATACACACACACACACACACACACACATACACACACACACACACACACACACAAAGTGGTACCTCATCGATTCAAGTTCCAATTTATAAAGATCTGAATTGAAGGTAAATGAATTTTTCAATACAGAATGAGAGTCTCATGCATGTACCTGCTTTCTGAATCCCCAGTACCAATCTGTGAGAAAATTTGACTGATTTCACATAAAATTGTATTTCAAATCTACTTGCCACTCTAGGTCCTTGAATTAAGAGTATCTGCTCTTACAGAGAAGGTTTCTCTTACAGAGAATCATCTGCAGCATTGCACAGCAGATGTTTAAAAAACTTATCGAAGTATAAAATACATGTAGAACAGACATCATTGCATTTATAGAACTTAGTCCCATGTGACAGCCTTTCATCCCCAGGTGAGCAACAGTGCTCAGATGAAGAGTCCCTGTACTTCAAAATCGTATCTTCTTTTTCTTTCTGGTCATTTTTTCTTTCAAGGTGAACCTTTGTCCTTAATGTCAATAGCTCAGGTTTGTTTATTTTACACAACAGAGATGGTTATTTCCCTTAAAGTCAATGTCAAAATGAGCAGCACCAGAGATTAGCTTTTTGTTTATTTGTTTGTGTGTTTGGGAGTGTTGGGGCAGGGGGTGGAAGTGGGGCATTGATCTACTCTAGGAATTCATTTAGGGATATTTACAAATGTTTTGAAATCACTCAGCTGAGGAAGGATCTGCCATCTTTTGTCTACACAGCAGCTGAAGGAAGTGAGAGGAGTGAATCTCATGGGATTCATTATTGTTAGACCTGGGGATTTTCTCAACTTTCATTCACATTCCATTGACAATGTGCAGACACTCCAACAGGCAAAAGTGCTGGGCTGTCAAGTCTTGATACAGGCCAGCAGGAAAAGTTTTCTGTGCAGTTTGCTGCAGCTGCTGCCATCCTAGGCCAGCCTGCCACTGCCTTCCATCTGGCCTTTGTTATTCATCACCTTAGCAGATTTCTTCTCATGTTCTTCCTCCTTCCCTTATTCAACCCATTATCTATAGAGAAGATGTTATTATGTTTTTTAAAGTTTAATTCTGATCATGTCACTATTTTTCTAAAACAATATTGCAAAATCTCAATTAAATTGCATTTTATGAGTGAGTGGTCTACGAAGTATATCCACGTTAGAGCTCCACGCTACTGACTAACCTCTGGTCCTTAAACTATTTTGTTTCTAACCATAAAATATTGATTCTCTTTCCACCCCTCAAGCCCTTTTTAAATTTATTTTCCTATATTGAACTCTCTACATCAAAATTCCAGGTGTTGGATAAAATATCATCACCAGAAGTCATTCATTCATTCATTCATCTATTTTTCACATTGTTGTTAGCCCCAGGGTTCTCCCACCACCCTGTCTGTCACCCATACACCATCATCTTAATCTTTTGTGCACCTTCCACCCATTTCCCCCCAACCCCTCTCTTGCTCTATGTTTCAGTTCTGCTGACAGTTTTAAATTTTTCTTGTTTGTTTGCTTTCCCTATAACCTTCATATAAGTGAGACCATCCAGTATTTCTCTTTTTCTTTCTGGCTTATTTCTGCTAGAATGATTCCTTCTAGCTCCATCCATGTTGCTGTGAATGACATGTTTATTTTTTTGATTGATGAATAATATTCCATTGTGTACATATACCATAGATTTTTGATCCATCTGTCTACTTTGAAAAATTTGGGTTGTTTCCAATATCTTGGTTAATGTAAATAATGCTGCAATAAACATCAAAGTATAGGTGTTTTTTTGAATTAGTGTTTTTGTAATCTTTGGGTAGATTTCTAGAAATGGGATTACTGGATTGAATGGGAATTCCATTTTCAGTCGTTTAAGGGTTCTCCACACAGCTTTCCATAGTGGCTGGAGCAGTTTGCATTCCCATCAGCTGTGTAAGAGTGTTCCTTTCACTCCACATCCACACCAGCACTTGTCGGGGTTTTTTTGTTGTTGTTGTTGTTGTTGTTTGTTTGTTTGTTTTGTTTTTTGATGTGAGCCATTCTTACTGGTGTAAGATGGCATCTCATTGCTTCCTGTTGTTCATGAAAACATCAGTGGTTGTATTTTCACTTTTCTTTCTTTGCATTTTTATGTTTTTAATTTGTCAGTCATTTACATTCCATTTCATTTTGGGGAAACATTTTTCCTTCTCTGTTTGTGATTCACTCTTCTTCCATCACAACTCCTTGTCAAGGTCCTGTTCTTCCCTCACCTCATTTCCTTCCCAGCCCTTTCTGGTAACCAGTGATTTAACCTTAAATCGAAGAGTTTAAGGATATTTTGCTGTGTTTCTATTCTAGAGATAAGTGAAACCTAGAGGACATATTTCCTTTTTATCTCTTGGGTCTACAAAGCTGCATCAGGTCAGAGACATCATCAGTGCTTCATTCCTATACTTAGGATATAGATTATCCCTGACACTAAAAAGGAATTTAACAAATACACATTAAAAAATATATATCTCTTACTGTTGAGCCACAGCTTTAAGCAGACAGCATCTTAAGGCACTGAATAAAAAGAACTGTTTTCTGATATGAGTGCTATCTCTGAATTTTCATACAAAACAGTTTTTGTTTCTTTTTTTTTTTACATTAAAAAGCCATTGGTGATTTAAAATCTTAATGGTAAATGCCTAAGACTAAAATTTTAGCAAGATAATTGTCATAATATATAATAATTTTTTCAGTCTTTTGGGCTTTTGAAATTTACCATATTGGTTATTTATGATATTTTAAAAACATTCACATTCAATTTAATTGGTAGAAGAAAAGAAGGTGAACACATGATGATGCTTGTACCATCACCATATAATCTACTTTCTAAGAGGAACTAAGATATAGTGTTCTCTTCAGTACCTGAATGAAATTATTTGATTAATATTGGTGATGAAGTTTTACCAAAAAATGTATTAACTGAAGTTTTCTAGACTGCAAAAAAAAATTACCGTATAAGAAACACTTCCTTTCCATTGCATATCAACTTAGTAACTCCTTCATAAAATTTCAGAAGATACATGACTTGGATGATTTGATGATTAACGTTTATATCCTAGCATGCAATTATCTAGAAAATTGGGTGAATAATATATCCTTTAGAAAGGTAGATGGTAAGTACATCTTAAGACCAGATTGCATTTAAGCACACATTCTAAATGTAGTCGTAGCTTAAGGTGTGTAACTATCAACTAAAAATGAGCAGCCTCTCATGTAAAACATCTGTAAAATATAGAAATTATGAATTGTCAACAGAGAAATTGGAGGTAAAAAACTGGAATTTTTGCAAGTTTAAATAGTGAATTCCTTACCAAAAAAGAATTCATTATTTTCAATTTAAGGAAATATATTTATTATTCATAATATATTCCTTCATAAAGGTTAAACAATTTGAGATATTAAACCTATTTTAATTGAGGAAGTCCTTACTTGAAAAAAAAAAGCCTCTTAAAAGGATGAGCATACATTTATAACTATAACATGTAATACATGAAAACAACGGAGGTTGTTGAAAAGCATTCCTCACAAAAGTTATTTAAAAAATAGAAAAGAATATCAAGAAATAACAACATATTTGGACAATATTATTTTTTAAAACATTGAAGATTATTTCTAAATCAGACAGGGTGCTATAAAAAAATCACAGACTAATCAAAAGTTTTATAAGATGGAAGCCCAAAGTCAGGTTTGTCAGTGGGTAGAATACTGGACCTTTTCAGGTTGGTAACTCCTCTCCAGTTATTTCCTCAGGGAGGAGAGAGTTAGTGAGTATGGCTATGCATAGTGAGTATGGCTAAGGTCATTTATCTCATTCATGATGCTTCAGCCTTCATAACCTTATCACTCACAAAGGCCCCATTTTCTAATGTGACATTGGTGTTAGGTTCCAATATGTCAATTTTGTTAAGAACACAAATAATGAAACCTAGGAGTTTCATTCCCACCCCTGCCAACTCTACCATTCCAGCTACCTTTGACCAATTTGAAGCCTTCACTTTCTGTGAATTTAAGACACCCATTTATTTGGTAGCAGTGAAGAGAACAGAACAGAGAGGGAGTGAGGTTTGTACAGAATGCACAGTAATACCAGAGTAGTGATAGGAAGAATTTGTAGATAAAATTGCAAGGTTATCTTCAGAGTTAAGATTACATTAGTAAGAAACCGTGGAATCAGGGTCGGGCATGGTGACTCGTGCCTGCAAGCTTCAGCCTATGAAGCAGCTGGGGCCAGGGATCGCAGTTCGAGTCCCGCCTGGGGCCCGTAGCGAGACCTAGTTCCAAAAAAACAGCTGGAGTGGTGGTGCGCACCTGTAATCCCAGCTACCTGGGAAGCTGAGGCTGGGGATCAAAAAAAAAAAAAAGAAAAGAAAAGAAACTGTGGAATCATTCAAACTTATTTATATTCTTTAATTATTTTTTACATTGTTGTCCCATATATCTCCTGTCACAATATTACCCATGATCCATGACCATTTCATATTGTGTTCCTCCCTGCCCTTTTTCACCCCCCTCCACAATTGTTATTATTGACTCTGAGAATATTCTATATTAGAGAATACTAGTCATTGAAATTTATATAACAATATTAGACATTCATATTGAATTGTTGGTTTTCAAAGACTCCAAGTGAAGTACTTAATATTAAATCTCTAGTTAACTTTTAATTTTTTTCCTGAATAATTTGGAATTTGAAATGCAACATTTATATAATTTTTAATAGCATTTATTACTGTCTTGGTGGCTCATACTATCTCTGGCTAGTTAGAGTATATGTAATTCATCTTTTCTGAAAATTTTATTAGTTACCAGTCTTCTTGTGGTTTAAAATCAGGGTTGAAATTAAATAGACTACTTTGAATTAGCTTTTAAAATTTTATATAATTTCTAAATGAGTGTTGTTCTTTTATATGACATTTGAAATTGACTAAGCACTACAAAGTACTATAATGTTCTGGGTGATTATGATCAATACATCAATGATTTTCAAAATAACAAATATGTGGATTATTGCATCAATTACCTATAAAGCTAAGTAACTATGAAGCAATTTAGTTCACTTGTTAACATGAAATTATGTTAGATATTTATGTAATTTTTATTGAAATTATGAGTCAGTATTAGACACTGGCAAATCCTACTTTTTCAATCCTCTCTGTTCTCAGTGGTTTCCTACAGTACTCATTATTTCTGCTATCTAGTGGATACTATATTACTAACCAGTGAAGGAATAAAGAATTTAAAAATACAGAATTGGCACTAATTAATTATATTTCAGCAAAAGTTCTTAACAATCTAAGACTCAGTTTTCCTTATTCACATATTAAAGAGACTGGAACAGAAATATCTAGACATTCTTTAAATTTTAAAACTACTCATCTGATCCATGTAGTCAGCAAATTAATGTGGACAAGAAATGTTCAGAACTGTAAGTTTTATCTGAAGGAGACCCATATGAAAATGTAGTCAGACTGTAAACATTTAAACTTTGACATGAAATTTGCAAAGAATATAGTCTAAGCATATCAAACTTTAAAATATTGATTATATCAAGAGTTATATTATATATCCTTATAAGCAAAAATGAAATCAATCACTATCACATTAAATTGCATGAAATTTGATATATATAGTTATAAAAATATTAATATTATAATTCCAAATATATTAATTTTAAATCACATTTAACCTCATTTAAAGATTAATCAAGAATTTAATCTGCATATAATAAATCATTAAAAAATTTCCCCTCAATATGAAAATAAACCTATGTAGGCTTTATCTTCTTTGGAAGTTTTTTTGGATATGTCTAGGTTTCTCCTCAATTGATTATTGTGAAATGACTAAGTTTAAATTTTAATTTCATCGACCTACTAAGAATTATATTAGTGGAAATAAGTCAGGAAAAAAAAGACAGAAACCAGATTCTCTCACTTGTAGATGGGATATAAGGAAAGCAAACCAAAGATCAAGACAAAATAAGAGAAAATAAGCTAACAACTAAACTGAAACATACAACTAGGGAGGGGGTGGGTAGGAGAACACAGAGGATCTAAATGATGGGCCACAGGTGATATGGTGGTGGGAGAATCCTGGGGAATACAATCACGAAAAATATACATTGATAAATAAAATTATTTTTAAAATAAATAAAAATTGAATTTCATAATTTAAATAGATTTGTAGCACATATTAACATATTATCAAACTATTATGGTTAACAACCTAAAATAAATTTCAAGATATGAACTTACTGATTCTGTTGCAAGTATAGTCAATTGAATACCTGATGGTTTTGTATATATACATATATATGTATAAATATATGAGTTTAAAAATACTAGAACTTACATGGTAGGTGAGATGTGACATATACATGTCTTGAGTTGAGAAAATATACTTCTACAACTTAGATAGTATTTTAACCAATGGTACACTGATAAAAAATATCTTCAAAAGATATTCAGCTTTAAAAAACAAACTCTAGGAAGTCCTATTCTTAATTCTGACTCTCCCAAAGTCCTGTTTTTAAAAGTTTTTGTAGAGTTAAAAAAAATAACACCTGTCTTAAGGGACACACTCATTCTTAAAATCAGTAAAATATTATAAAATGAACTTCAATAAGCTTATTATTGTATTAGTGTTTAAATAGGGATATTTGTGGGAAATAAGATATAAAGTAGAAAAACTATTACAATAATGTACATCTATAGCCTTTCAAATGTTTACTTATTGTTTAATAATGACCCTTGATCATTTCAATTTCTTGAAAAAATTGGTATTTTACTTATCACATCTTTGAAGGCAGTTTTCACTTGCTTGTTCCGTAGTGTGTAGATGAAAGGATTCAAAAGAGGAGCAACTGAGGTATTTAAAACAGCCACTCCCTTATTAAAAGTTGCTGCATCCTTAACAGAGGGATTTATGTACATAAAGATACAGCTTCCATAAGAAAGTGAGACTACGACCATGTGGGAGGAACATGTAGAAAAAGCTTTCTTTCTTTGTTGAGCAGAAGGGAGTCTTAGAATGGTCCTGACAATGTATGTGTAGGAAAGAATCACTAATACCAAGGTGAAGATGAGTGTAACCACAGCAACGACAAACTCAATCACTTCTATCAGATGTGTGTCTGAACAAGATAAATGTAACAATACAGTATAATCACAGCAATAATGGTTGATGATGTTGGATGCACAAAAAGGCAGTTGGACAGTCATTATATGTGGCACAATAACAACTAAAAACCCAGAGAACCAGCAACATAAGACAAGCAAAGTGCAGAGTCTCTTGCTCATTATAGTTGTGTAATGCAGGGGCTTGCAAATGGCTACATAGCGATCATAGGACATGGCAGCCAAAAGGTAAAACTCAGTTGCTCCCAGAAGGATGGCAAAAAAATACTGAGTGAAGCAACCAGCGAAAGAGATCGATTTGTCTCCAGTTCCAATATTGATTAGCATTTTGGGAACAAAAACAGAGGTGAAAGATATTTCCAAAACGGCAAAGTTCCGGAGGAAGAAGTACATAGGAGTCTGGAGTCGATGATCCAGCAGAGTCAAAATGATAATGGTTAAGTTTCCCATGACACTTAAGATATACGTTAATAGCAGAAACAGGAAGAGTGCAGCTTGCAGTTGGACGTCATCTGTTAATCCAAGAAGAATGAACTCAGTCACTGACGTTTGGTTTCCCATTTTTAACTAAGGGAAAAGTAAGGTAGAAAAGAGCAATAATGATAAAACATGGAATAAAACAAAAATGTTCCAGTTTTTTATCAAAATTTAATACCAAGCCAAAAACAATTAGAGGTAGAATTCTAAGCTCTGAATTTCTCTTCACTTTAAGTTGAAATATGCATGTTTTTGATGACAATACTTTTATCTTTATTTTTTAATTCTTAAGTAACAAAGATACTGCCTCTTAGATTATGCTTTCTCAATTATATTAGTATTTATCTATTATCATTTTCTCAATTGTTTTTATTTTCCCCTTATCTTTCTACTATGACTTCCCTTTCTACATTATAAAATAATGTCACAGGTACCTGGACATTCTAAAGTCTATTTAAAGAGGGTAGGTTTTATTTAGAACTGTCAGTGTTTAAACTTAGTTTACGAGGCAATAATGTAAATATAGTTAGGGGTGTGAAATACAGAAATGAAAGTGAAATTGGTATTTTCTTCTTTTGTGCTGTTGTATTTTTTGCTTATTTCTGTTTTCTCATTTTGAAGACTAATCCTCTACATCTGCTGAAGTTAAAGTCTAGCAAACTTCTTCACTTTAAATGAAAAATTTAGAATGTATATTGTTTACAATTCTTGGGTCATGGCAAAATCTATGTATTTGTGGAGGTAGAGTGATTAAATATGTAAATCTTGGTAAAATATCAGATTGAAGTAATTCTACTGACTCTCCTTTCCTAGTCCATAGAATTTGCCCATTCACATATTGCAGTTCCTTAAGAAGTCAGTTCAAGTTCTGTTCTCCACATAGTTTTCTCTTATAATTTTATTCAACAATAATTATTTTTCTATTTTCTATTTATTTATTTTTATAAATTTACCAGAACATACCTTGGGTCTAAACTCAATTGATTTTCTTATTTTATCAAGTTTGTAAACTTCACAAATCTAACTATAAAGTTGGATTAAAGTCAATACAATTTAAAGTGGATACAATTACCATATAAAATAGTTTTCAAAACTTCATATTTTTCATTAGTAAAATGGAAAATTATAGATTTGATCAAATTTATCATTTATCTTTTTGTCATCTTTTTAGATGGATACCTCTCTTTATTGAATGTTGTAAGATTTTACTGAAATCAGAAGCTCCAGTTAAATTTATGCCTTCAGTTCTTTAGGATTGTCTTTTAATATTTCCCATTATCAGAAATTTTAGTATTTTTTCCACTTCAGAACTTATAAAGTTCATGATAATTTCACTAGCTAAGTGATTTACTGTATATATTAGCAAATTCATATTATAATAAGAAATTAATTGGGATAGTGATATTAAAATTTTCAAAAATATTTAATGTAGACAAAAGGGTAGTTGTGTGAAGTTAGACATTTTCTGTATTAGATTTATATCTGGAAAAGTTCAGGAATCTAGCATTGTAACTTGAACTAATTTTGTATTTTTAGCGAATTATTTTTTATAATACCTCCACTTTGATGTATTTAATAGTCATAAGAACCTATGCATTTATGCAGAGCTATTATGTTAACATGTTATGCTAATAAATGATTAGTTTAAGGTAGAATATAAATTTGTGTTGATCAAAACTATATCTGCAGTATCTAAATATATTATATTTTGTAATGATTACAAGTAAAAAATGGGAATTTTTAAAAATATATATATATAAAAGATAGATTTTGAAAAAAAATCTTGTATTTAGAGAGATACTATATATACCTTCAACTGAGACAAACTGTTCATTATAGCAAAGATCTGAAATAAGCAGTGGAGAGTAAATCAAGTACTAAGGATTTTCCCATTTTTACATAAAAACAGTATGTCAAGTAACTTAAAGATATGTTTATATTCTAGTAAGAGCTTAAATGTCAAAACAATATTCTAACTTTGAAAAAAATCAAGTAATTGTATTTACTAAATATCATTAATGGATAGGATTTCCATTAGTTAATGGTAATATTTTTGATGAGATAAAATAATTTTAATGATTCCCAATAGTAGAAATATACTACTGAATGAATAAATGAGATCTTAAATGTAAGTAAAATGAAACTAATTTTGTAAATGCTCTCATCTACTAAATAAAAGGTGAAGAAAATAATTTCTATATAACAAAGGCACAAAATATCTCTTTCAATATAAGACTACAATAATGACAAGTTATTCACAGAAAAATACTTATTTATAACATTTACAAATATATATATAATATACTGCATGACATATAAATATATTTTACATATACAATTAAATACTAAATGCATGAGTCAATTTATTTGACTTCAAAATCTTTACAACTGTAATACTGATAATTTTTTTTAAAAGATCTTTATTGTATTTTGAAAAGACATAGGAGAACTTCCCTAATCTTTTCTGGACAACTTTTGCTATGAAGTTGTGAATTATTTTTTCCAAATAGATGTATATTGACCATGTGTTGTATGTAGCTCCATGTTTAATCTCTTCTTCAGAAGTGAACCACAAAGGTTTAAATGAGCATGAGCTACTAGATTATGGAACACTGATTTAGGAAAGAAGTTAAAAAAATTTAACTTGTGGGAAGCAGGAATTGATATAGTAGGAAAAAAGTCTAATTTGATTTTTAAAACATTTTTAGCTCCAATGTGTGTGTATTGTGTCAATAATCAAACATACAAGAGAGACCAATAGAAAAATTAAAGAAGCTATACATCTCTAGCCAAATGTACCCATAGCTAACCCTCTCTTACCTCAAAAAGATGAGAGAGTTCTTAGACCAATTCCTCTTTTGTGGATAACTTGGATAATATAAAGGTTTAGGACCCATTGGGAAATGGTCCCTGGGCCATCACAAGTAAAAATCAAATCTAGCTATCTAAAAGAAAATAAATACAAAACTTATAAAATTAATTCATTTCATCAGTACTATCTCTATGAAGCACTTCTCCCACACAAAATTACACATTATCTTTGTTATTGCTGAACTCTGGATGTTATAATTACTAAGTGAATAAAATTAAGCACAAGCAAAAGCTCTGCAAAATACATTTCCTGACAGTTGATGAATGATGGCGGTAACATGGAGAATTATTGTCTCTTTTGGTGAGACGTTTCAAAAGAATCAGAAAAAACAAACTGACTCCCCATGAGCTGAGCCGAGCCCCAGCAGTCACTTTGTTAGATGGTGGTTCTTTTAATAATTGTTTAAAATTTGCAATTTTTACTTCTAAGTATGCCTTTATATGACTTCCCCTCTAGGGGTGTGATTGTTCTAAGACTAAGGATGTAAAATACAAAATGGTCCAGAAATATCTTGTGGTGTCAGAAGAAAGGAATAATTTAAAATGGAACACTTCAATGCAAAACAGCAACCACAATAACATACAGCAGCCAACTCAATGGAATCCCTGATGTCTACAGTAGGAACACTTGGAGCAACAAAACACTCAAAGATCACATCCATTTTTACCCACAGGAAAAAGATACTAGTATTAATTGAAATAAGTAATATTGAAATAAATAAAATAAGTTGATATTAATTGAAACAAGTAATTGACTAAATAAATAATGGGAAAGGGGCATTTTCTTAGAGTGGAATTGTAGTTGATGAATGAAAAGGAAATGAAAGACAAGCATAAGGCAAATATAACATTAATTATTATTGTAAATAAAACTTATGGATACTAAAATTTAGGGGAAGATATTTGAAACAGAAAAGATTGTAACTGTCTCAAAGTAACTCCACCAAAAATTTAGTAACTATAATAAAGTAACTTTTCAGTAGAAAACACATCACCTTAATAGGTGATGAAAATTAAAGAACACCATTTTCTGCGGTGATTGTGAAAAATTCCTAATTTTATTCCAATCATGAAAAAATATGAATCCAAACCCAAATTTGAGGAAAGCCTACAAAATAATCAACAATTATGTTTCAAAAATGCTTTTCTCCAAAGTAGTGCAAAGATACTTAAACATGAACATCACAACATTATCAAAACAAAAGCAGTTTGAGCTAAATCCAAATAAATATTTTATTTATATCAAGCATTTAAAATATTCTGTTCTGAAAGTTCTTTTAGGTGTTTAGTTAAGAAAGTAGTTTTTACTATAGTATTTCCCATTCAAAGTTGACATAAAAGAAAACTTAACCTAAATTCTTGTTATTCTGCTTAGTAGTTTTTCTTAAATCATGGGGATGTTATCATAAATTTTTGAATAAAATAATAATTTTGAATAAAATAATTATTGCTTACTTATGCAAATAAATGTAAGAAAAATGAAATGGAATGTTAAGATCATACAGTACATATAAAATCTCATCTGTATATCCATATCCCATTAGCCCATCCTACCTTTTTAAAATTTATTAAGTTATAGAAGTGGTTATTTTATTCTACATACATCTTCAGTATAAACTTAACTTATTAATGAGGAGTATAACCAATTAAATATGTTAAAAATAATTAGACCTTTAAAGTAAATATTATATAAAATAAATACATAAGAATGAACACTATAGTATATAAGTGTTCCATGAAACTGCATAATATATAAATATTCAGTGTTTATTTAATTTTTACATACAAAGATATATATTTAAATGTAACATTTCATATATATTATATATAATATTGTCATCCTTCAAAATAATTGTAACCGATTAAAAATTCTACATATAAAGTAGGAATGTGAAAATATTCTATGCAAATTGAATTTCTTCTAGATGTGCAGTAACTGTTTACCTGATACCATACAAACACTTAATGTCAATATTTCTGAGAACATTTCTCAGAAATATAGATCAATTTTACTTTTACCTCCCTTTCATTCATATTGGAATAAATACCATATACACATAAATACCATGCTTTCATTTTTTGATACATTTGATATGTTATATTATGTGACTTCTCTGCACTTAGCTGGCATAGTGAAATGACAAGGGTAGTGATCATGTGATTATTTCTCCTTCCTCAGCTTCTGCTGTTCCTTCAGTGCACACCATATGAAGCTGCCAGGTATTTCAAACACTCTAACTCAATCACTTTGCAGTTTAAAACCAATTGGCCATTTCATATTATTTGTGACATTTATTTATTAAATTATTTGATAACTTTCATGTAAGCATATGGAAGATGGTATGTTATTGACTTTAGTATATGCATATATACCAATACATTAATATGTCTGTATGTGTATGTGTATATATAAAAAACATATATATAATATATATAATAAACACATAGAAAACATGAACATAGTTTTATTCCACATGCTCAAAAATTAGATTTTTATCATATTCATTGTCTAGGACAACACTAGATCCTATGAAACTGATATAATGACATATTTTAAATTTGAACATTCCCCTTATATCTCTCCATGATTTACTCAATGAGTTCAATTTGTATAAATCAAAACTAAGCACTTTCCCAAAATGATAACAAAAATAGGTTTTTTGTCACTAAAATTTCTAAACACAAGTGTTGAATATACTCAGGTTTTACCTATGTGATTATTATGAGAAAATTGATTCTAAATCTGTATTTTATAATTTGAAAAGAATCAACTTTATATCAGTTCATCAATATGCTAAACTATTATTAAAACAAGCAAAAAGAAAGATTCAAAGTGTAAATTTCATTATCTAATTATTCAAATACTAACTTTCATATGGCACTGTATATAATTTTCAAGATTGAGTTGTACAAGCAATTAGAATTTTCCCTTTCTGACTTTCACTCTTTTCCCAAGTACTTTCTTTAAAAGTGAGGTAAAAAAGAGTAAAATGAAATTAAACATTACAGAACACAGACACACACAGATCTGAATATTTTTAAGAAAAATAAAATATGACAGTTTCTTTACTATTTTAGTATTCAAATAACAAAATTTATAGAAAATAGGTATAAGGTAAAATATTTTATATTACAACAGTGTACACCTACAGTCTTTATATTACATTATATAGATATATAATATATAGATTATATATAGATTATAATAATTATAATCTATATATAATTATAGATTATATTTAAGATTTATAATAATTCTTAAATATAATCTATATATAGATTATAATATATATTATAATCTATATATAGATTATATTTAAGAATTAACCTCTGGTAATTTCAATTTCTTAGAAGAAAGTGGTATTTTAGTCAACATATCTTTGAAGGCAGTTTTGACTTGCTTGTTCCGTAGGGTATAGATGAAAGGATTCAAAAGAGGAGCAACTGAGGTATTTAAAACAGCCACTCCTTTATTAAAAGTCCCTGCATCCTCAACAGAGGGATTCATGTACATAAAGATACAGCTTCCATAAGAAAGTGAGACTACAACCATGTGGGAGGAACATGTAGAAAAAGCTTTCTTTCTTTGTTGAGCAGAAGGGAGTCTCAGAATGGTCCTAACAATGTATGTGTAGGAAAGAATAACGAATACCAAGGTGATGAGGAGGGTAATTACAGCTTCAACAAACTCAATCATTTCAATTAAATGTGTGTCTGAACAGGATAATTGTAACAATACGGAATAGTCACAATAATAATGGTTGATGACGTTGGATGCACAGAATGATAGCTGGACTATCATTGAATGTGGAATAACGATAACTAAAAACCCAAAGAACCAGCAACAAAAGACAAGCAGAATACAGAGTCTCTTGCTCATTATAGTTGTGTAATGCAGGGGCTTGCAAATGGCTACATAGCGATCATAGGACATGGCAGCCAAAAGATAAAACTCAGTTGCTCCCAGAAAGATAGCAAAAAAAAATTGAGTGAAACAGCAAGCAAAGGAGATTGACTTGCTTCCAGTTCCAATATTTGTTAGCATTTGGGGAGTAAAGACAGAGGTGAAAGATATTTCCAAAACAGCAAAGTTCCGGAGAAAGAAGTACATAGGAGTCTGGAGGCGATGATCCAGTAGAG
>PVHY01025146.1:0-18758 GCA_004024945.1 Uropsilus gracilis | reverse complement strand
GGGAGGGAGGGAGGGAGGGAGGGAGGGAGGGAGGGAGGAAGGAAGGAAGGAAGGAAGGAAGGAAGGAAGGAAGGATAAATATAAATATGTATTTATATCTATTCTTGTTGCAAAATCTGAAAAGGCAGATGGTCCATTAGGAAATCTATGAAATTTTTAAAAGAAAATTTTAAAACCTTATACAATTTCTTTTAGAAAATGCTTTTCTATCTCAATTTATAGGGTACAGGGTCAGTATAACCTTGATAATAAAACTCAATAAGGGTATCAGAAGAAAAAAAATTTTTTTTGATATTTCATAATCATAAGCAAAATAATTTTAACAAGATATTAGTAAATTGGGTCCAGCAATATAAAGAAAGGATTATACATCATGAGGGATTTATCCTTGAAACGCAAGGTGAGTATAACAGTTAAAACATCTGAAGAATTCATGATATAAAGAAAATATAGGAAAAAATTATGTCACCTTCATAGACTCAAAAAAATTGTCATAAAATACACTGTTCATTTGTGATCAAAAACAAACATAAGACTAGATTTGAAATTCTTTAACTGCTAAAAAGGCATTTTTTAAAATGCAACAACTCAGTAGCAATTTACAAGGAAATATGGGCTGTCCCCCTATAATCAGAAACAAGGTCGGCATGTTCATTCTTTCCACTTGTATTTAATGTATTACTGGACACTTTTGCCATCTAAATCAGACCAAAAGTAATAAAAAGTATATAAGGAAAGAACGAGTCTGTCTTTATTCACAAACATTCTGTAAGTAGAAAAAAACTAAAGAATCTACAAAAAACCAAGTAGAACTAAACCAGTGAATTTGGAAAACTTGCAAAACAAAATCAAGAAATAAATTTACACACACTATATATTTCTATATACTAAGTAACTGTGAAATTTAAAACAAAACTATTTAAGACAGCATTAAGAACACAAAACATTTAGGATGAATTTAAAAAGGATGTGAAAGAACCTGGAAACTATCAAACATTGCTGAGAGACATAAAAAACATCTAAATAAATGAAGAAGTAGATCATGTCTATAAACTTCATATTGTTAATATGCCAGTTCTCCCTAAATTTATTTGTAGATTCAGTGCAATCTTAGTTAAAATCCTAGCAGCCTTGTAGATAGAGTCAAAAATTAATATATGACATATATGAAAGATGTAGATAAAGAATACTCTCAGACAAAGTGAAATGACTCTTATGAAGAGACTAAGACTCTAGAGCTAAGGCACTGAACAGCATAGATAGGATAGCTATCGATAGCTCGCTTAGGATAAACAAAGCAATGGAACAGAACAGAACTCAGAAAGAGGCCCAAATGCAACCTAAGAATGAAGATACCAACACAATTCTATAAATAAAAAAAGTCTATTCAACAAAGAGTGCCAGAAAAAAAAAATGGAGAAATATATTTATATATGTATATATTTTAATAATGCCTTGATATAAAGTACCTATTTTATACAATGCATAAAAATTACTTTGAATTGAATCCCATATTTACATACAAAAGCTAAAACCACAGATCTTCAAGAAAATATAGGAGAATATCTTACCAACCTTTCTTGGAATACGCAGAGTTTGTACGAAGAACATGGAATGCTTGAGTGTGAAGTAAGCCTACCTAATGAAATTGAAATTCATAAAAATATTTAAACTTCTGCTTATCAGAAGAAATATTAAGAAAATAAAAAAGAATAGGTTGAGAATATATTTGCAGTAAATATATCTGCCAAAAAACATGTATTCAGAATGTAGAAATAATTCATGCAATAAGAGATTAACAGCCACTAAAATATGCAAAAAAGCAGACACTTCAGAAAACAAAAGACTTACATGTTAGTTAATGATAAACAACTTTTCTTTATTCTCATTTATGCTGTTTAGCAACACATAAATGACTGTACAAAATACATTAAAATTCCTTTACTTCTCCCTAGGGATGAAATTTTATTCTCTTCTTAAATTCTGCTTTATCAAATGTAATATTTGATTACACAGTGATAGCATTTTTTTCTCTACTCTTACCACATTTTCAACACCTATGGGGTATTAAATTTTAGTCATTTCCCACTAAGTATCCTCATACTGTTGGGCAAGTTAACAGCACAAGATTTGTAGAAAGCAGTTTTATAATTTTTATTACAAGGCTTTAAAATGTTTTTGTCATTGAGTCAGTAATTTCTCTTCAGGGGTTTGTATTAAGAAAATAATTTGAATTGTGAACAGAGGTTTATGGGAAATTATGTTAATTACAGGGCTGTTTATAAGCTGAATGTCCAGAAATCTAAAAGTTTCATAAGGAAAATTTTTCACAATAGGAAAAATTATTAAATAGGGACATATTTATACAATGAAAGAGGGCAATCATTTATGTTAAGGGTTTTACTTATAATAAAATGGTTTTGTATGCATCTGAAAACATATGTAAGGAAACATCAAATATATTTACATGTCATGCAATTATAATTGATGCTTTAGCTTTTAGTCTTGCCAAGTCTGCATATTATCAAGTAAGCAAACAATACTACTTTTTCCCTAAAAGAAAGAAATAAAAAGTTGTATTACTCAGGATGTATAAAACTTCACCCAAGGAATTTTCTTATGTAATTTTTTTCTCCCTGAATGACCTTTTGCTTTTCTAATTCATAAATAGAAAAGAGCCTACATATTTTAATTTCAATTAGCAAAAAGAAAGCTGGATATGCTTTAAAGTTTAGGAGACAAATCTTTGGATTTCGTACTGCATCACAAATGAGGCTCCAATCTGAAGAAAGCTTTGAACTGTCCCGAAAAGTTTTAAGTTACTTAGAAACAGATTCAACATGAAAGGACCTTTACAACTAGAATGGCAGCAAATTGTGGCAGAAATAAATACCAATGACAATGTCTGATTATGGCTTCTGCAGAACCCAAAGAGGTAATCAGGTTACTAAGCAGCCAAGGAAGAATCATCTTAATTAGGAGGGATGCATTCCAAGCAGCAAAATGAACTGAGGATGTCTGCTTTGAAATTTGCAATTAGGAGATAAAGAGCCTGAAAGGAAGTTTTTTTTTTTTTTCCCCATTCCAGTAATTCTATTTTAAATTGCTCTTAAAGCACCAATGAGTATTTTATTTTATCTTATTATTATTTTTTTTTTTTTTGAGACTAGGTCTCGCTATTTTTGCCTGTGGAACTGCAGGCTCATGTTGCGCGGGGTACCACAGACTCAAGCAATCCCCAGCCTCAGTTTCCCAGGTAGGGATTACAGGGACGCGCCACTACGCCCAGCTATTTTTTTTTTTAGAACTAGGTCTCACAACGTGCCCCCGACAGGACTCGAACCACGATTCCTGGCCCTGGCTGTGGCTTCCTAGGCTGCTGCTTACAGGCATGTGACACCATGCTCAGCCTACCAGTGAGTATTTTAAATATACCAAAATGCACATGCATAACCTCAATGAACTGCACTCCTCTGTTTCTATGATCATTTTAAACAAATGTCAGCATTCAAATAATTTACCTTCTTTGAAGATAACACCAAGGTACATGAAATATGAAATGGAAGGATTGAAAATAAAATTATTTCATCTTGGGTGAAAAAAAAATAAATGGTGTGCTGCTATGTGAACAGCAAAGTAAGATATGTAGAAAAATAGAGAAAACACATGCTAATATACTATTAAAGAGCAGAGGCTATTCAAAACTGTGTAGTATAAATTGCATAACTGTGCTTTTTAGAGGCAGGGAAAATTTACTTAATTTTGGAATTAAAATGAAGTCCTATTCTGAGACTCAGTCGCACATTTGGAATTATGTCTAATGTACCTAGCTCGATAATCAGAGGACAGAGAAGAGACATGAATATATTATTTGTTACTTCTAGGCCATTGTCAACATTATTCACACACAGGGAAACAGAGTACAAATACCCTGCTTTCAATAAACAAACAAACAAAAAGAGATGGGTGGGTAGGAACTTATAGAAATGTAGGTGCCGTATCAACCAATCACAGAGAATTAATTTTATTTGAATACTGATTTTAAAAATATGGAAACAACAGAAAACAAATTACATATGTGAGACAAATAGAAAACAGCTCTCAGAAGACACTTAATATTCAGATGCTAGTGTCCTAATTTTTTAGATAAGGTGATGTGTTTGTGTTAAAACAAAAAAGTTCAATCTTTTAAAAAGTATATTCAGAAATATTTATAGATAAGTTGCTATAATATCTGGCATTTGCTTCAAAATAATATAAAGGGGGTGGATCCACATGTGGGAACAGATAGATTATTTATGAATTATGAAAAAATTATAGAATCTGGGTGATGGTATGTAAAGGCTCGATATATTATTCTGTATATTATGTATTATTCTTATATTGAACTTTTATTTCATATATATTGAACCATTATAATATTAATAATTATTTTTTTAAAAGCACTTATAATTCCTCAGTAATCTTGGAATAAAAAAATCAAGGCTCCCAAATAAATTTTATTTTGTATTCATGATCTGACCCCGGCCTGCCTAGGATTATCTACCACTCTCACTTTTCAACTAACTGTCCATGACCGAAAACCAATTCCAGTGCCCGTAGAGGACTAAGTCCTCTCATCGTTCCAAGTGCATGTAAAGTTCACTTTTTCCAGGTTGCCACATCCCGCTCTTCTGGCACAGTTTGTTCACATTTATTCATTATCAAGTACAGCATCAGGCTCTCCGCTGTGTTTCAGGAGACACAAGAGTGATGGAAACTCACCTGTGGCTCTCCCAGCTGGCACTCCACCCAGCCCTACCCTCCCTTTTGCCCTGCGATGCTGATCCATTTAGACTGGATTAGTGGCTAATTTGTCCTCTGGCTTCTGGTCCGACATCTCCAGAGGAAAGCAACCACAGAAGATCCAGAGAACAAAGAGTGAGGCCACTGTACTTATGTCCCCAGCTCCCTCCCTGCCAGGTTGGCACTTCTAGCTGCCTCTTCTCAGCAGATACTATCAGATAACCCTTCTGAGAGAGAAAGAGAGAGACAGAGACGGAGACAGAGAGAGTTCTCTTTCTGGTCCAGGTGACTGCCTCTGGGCCCTTGTACTTTTGACTCAAGAATCTACTATTCATTGTAATTTTTCCTAAACCAAGTGTGTAATTTTCACACAGTTCTTCCAGTAAACTCTCTTGTAATTACCCAGCTTCAGTCTCTTTCTTGTCAGACACTCATTAGACAATTGCAAGTAAAAAAACAACTCAAACCCAAAAAGATGGTAAAAGAACCTGACCAAACTATGGAATGAGAAGCTACATGACAAGAGGCGTTAAGGGACATAGGAGTGAGACCATAGGCACCAGGTTGTTGTGTGAGGCCAGCACAACAGGGGATGTTCAGCGCTAGACTCGACCTGTCCGGCATTGTGAGCTAGAAGGATAAGAACAGTGGCAAAGGTGGAGAATAGAGAGAAATACAATCTTGCAGGCCAAGTACAGATGTAGATTCTGATCCTGAGGGCATCAGGGAAGTGTCTAATACTCTCCCTGCCCTCTCAGGTCTAGGTAAGGGACCACTTCCACACATTTCCTGGCAGCCTTCTAGCCAAGTCAGGACTATGGAGTTCTGGCAGCTGGCAAATATTCACTAAATATTCCCTGGGTCAGTGAATAAATGAGTAAGATGTATGTGACCAAGTTTGGGGCATTTTTTGTTACTTCCAAGAATTCTTTCTTGCATACAGCCTACCTGGATGTAATCCTGTTTGCTCTTGGCTGAGTCTTTACCTGGAACTAACATAAAGAACTTTGGCGAAAAAGAAGAATAGCAATACCAAAATTAGGACATCCCCAGTCCAGCCTTTTACATTTTACACTATTTCACTCTAGCAGATTCAGATTGAGCAAACAACACCCCCATTTCAGGTGATGAACGTTCTTGCCATAATCACAGTAAATTATTCTGTTAAATATCATGAATGCAGTGATTAAAGAACAGTTAAGTGAAATCCAGTTGAGTAAAAAAGAGATTTGTTTTGTCTCACTTAGAAAAAGAATATAATCTTGCTTTTGAGCATAAAGCACAATCCACTGGCTGTAAATGATTTTAATTTGCTCTATAAACAGTGTGATCTGACTCATACCAGATAAAATGATAATTAAGATTTTGAATTGGTTTCCTTATCACCCACTAGAAAGTTGAAAAAGATGCCTAAAACCTGCTTAAAATGACACCTAGACTATAAATTTACTTTCATAATACAAGTGAACAAAACTGACATGCAAGGTGACCAAAATACTGTGGTAGCTGGATATTTACTAGTGTTACAATTCTGATATCCTTCTCTAGTCAGGCATTTTGAGAATGACAATACCCACCTCACACTTAAGTAGGCAGACAACAGCAAATGCAGATGGCTACCTTCCTTTAACCCTAAACAAGCAAGTCCTCAGTAAGCCACAGAGGTATCAAATGGAAGGTTTCTGTATCATTATGGGAGTTTGAGGCATCATACTTTTAATTAATATGAAAACATTGCATATCAGTCTGGTTGAAAGTCAAACAAGAACATTAATCATTAATTTTTGAATCAAATGTGCCTCAATTTTCCTAATGACATCATTTTTGTTGTTGTTGTTGTTCTTGCTTTCTCCACACAACTCTAGACTACATAATGTTTATAACGTGATAAGGAAGGAAAGTCACTGATGCCCGTGGCCTGTGAATTAAACGTGCTCTATGACTGAAACACTTTTCATTTCAATAAAATGGTGGAATTTCTCACCAAAGAGGCCATGGTGAAACCAATGACTTCGATATAACCGTCGTCATGACGCTGGGGTTCAAAGTCAAGGTGATCTCCTGGGTTCCCCCAGGGCATAGTGCCAGCACAATATCTGTAAGGTAAGAATAAAGATGATGAGATGTCGTCAGTTCCTCTCATGATTATCATAGGAATTAATTTCTAATTAGGTTCAATGTCCACTTCATGTAAGAACCATTTTCTGTTTTGGGGATACACCTTTTAAGAGAACCTCAAATGGGGTTATCATCTTTGAAGTGTCAATGTGTGGAAATGTCTTTAGAGCAAACACACCACATGGTGTGTGATTCTCTCCTGGCTTAGTGGCTAATTTGACCCATTCTGTGTCATCGTTTCTCACTCTGAGAAACAATGTGTATGTTGTGTGTATGTTGTGTATGTTGTGTATGTTGTATGTGTATGTTGTATGGGTGACATGCCATAAACTGTGTATGTTGACTGGGTGACATGCCATAAATTGTTCTGGTTCCTGCATTTGGTCTTGGGGAAGGACAGGCAGGAAGAAAGGGAGTTAGAACAAGTAAGTGTTCAATATTCACAAATAAGATAACAAGCACCCATGGGAGAAGAAAAAAGCAACTAAGGAGGACAGAATGATGAAGGGAAAAGAAGACATAGGATTAAGTGGTACAAGAAAACGAGAGATGCAGAGGAAGAGGAATAAAGATAGGAGGAAGGGAGAAGAACAAAGAGAAAGAGAAGAATATGGAGAAAAGAAAAAAGGTAAAGAAAGCTAGTACACTGTGTTTTCTGAGAATATACGCCTTCTACTTCAACAACTACAATGAAAGTATTTCTGGAACAGCATTATAAGGTATACGGAGTGCTGCCAAAAGCAATCAGGAAACTGTGTTTTCCTTGCCATATATTTACATATAATTCTCATTTCCATTAAATTTAGTCTAAATAGAACTGGTTTGCAGATTCTGTGCCTGAGATGTCTGGTTTGCAAATAACTAAGGGTCACAGATCCATCTCTTCCAAAATCTTGGCTTAGGAGCCTAGAATCTAATTTTATGCTACTGAGATAATGTGCTTATTTTGAGACCGATCTTAAATATCCCTTTCTCCTGAGGTTATAATAGCACCAAAGAGAGTTGACATCCTGGCTAGAAAACGCTATTCTAATTGAGCCTATTTTTTTCAAAGCAATCATCTGGCAACAATTTTGAAAGAATTCCATACTAAAATCAGGCTAGTAGCTTTTGGGAAACTGAGAACACGGATTTACTCAAGTCTATCATTCTTGGGGTACTGGGAGAAGATCAGTAACTGAGAATTAAATAAAAATGTTCCAATGAAGAGGGACGCTGAGATTTAAGAACGGGAAAACATGGACCAGGCATGCCATAACTCACACCGAAACAAAACAAACCACCTACCATCATCACAGTGAGGGAAGGAAAATCAGGGAGGTAAGGGGGAAGCTGGAAATGCTTAAAAAAACATTAAGAAAAGAGAGTTTTATTGTGTTTACCTGGAAATTTTCTGTAATGAAAGCAGACAGCATTTGGTCAAAGAGAGTTCACATCAAACCAAGGAGACAGGAGAACAGAGCTTACCTGGGTATATTTAAAAATACTATACACTGGAACTTCAGCTCCTGAATCTTGGGGGTGAGATCTGTCCCATCGCACTGCAACAAGTACAACAAAAAAGGTTTTGAAGGAATCACGAATATAAAAAATTATCAAAGGTAACAAGAATGATACTAGCGTAGATCGTCATCTCTGTCAAGGCTTTGCTCTCACACAGGGAACCTCTTACAGACTAAGGTCTCCTGAGACAAATCTTCTAAAGGTGGACTTTGACCCTGGTCCTCAGGGACCCCAGGCTGCTGTAGCTGTGATACCTTTACCTGTCAAATCCCCCATGGTGAGCACTTTCCTCAGGGTTCCCTCTGACTAACCAAAGAAAAGGCTTTCACTTCCCTTTCTCATTCCCCACTGTGACCAACATCAAAAGAGGAAAACCAGTCATGTGTACAGACTCCTCAGAGGTCGAAAGCCGGCTGCTATTCTGCTCTCCTCATCCCCTGGCCCCAGAATTCTCCCCATTAGCTCCTCCTTTGGAGACAGCAGAGAAGTGGTATGAGGTCTCTGTGAGCTTTCAAAGCTCTCCTCACAAGAGTGTTCACTGAAGTATAGGATTCAGCTGCTCCCACACAGGACTCAGAGGATCTGATGCGATCTGAAGCTTCATGGGAATTCTCAAAAACCATCCCCAGATCAGCTTGAATCCCAAATAAACAAAGCATTTTCAGATGCTACTTAGATAGGAATCAAATTCAAGACATTGATTGATGGTGTTTTTAACAACACTCTCAGGTACTAAACAAGCAAGAAGTATCCCAATTTAGTGACAGAAGATAAATGTATAAGGACTTTAAGTCTGACACACAATTGAATCACCAACAATTCAAAATATAGACACCTTAAATGATCAAAATTAGTTGTAAGCAACAAAAACTCTTGAAGTTAGGGTGTGATATATTAATAGAAAGCAAAGTAATGCTACTGTGTGGTAGGGAATACCCTGTAGGTAACATTTTAGTAATGATAACGTAATTAATTTTGTAAGCTGTCTACTTTTCCCTCTTTGTATTTCTGGGAATTTATCAAGTTCTATAAAGGACATCTTACAATGTATTAAACTTTTCAATGTTTCTTACCTATTATTGCCCTTAAACGTTACTGCTCTTTAAGGTAGCTGTTTGCACCTTTTTCCTTACTTTACACACACACAAAGGAAAAACAGTCACTGCAAAATATGATTCCATTCACAAACTCACATACCGATGAAACAAGAAGAAACATGGAAGGAGGACAGGTTGGTCATTGTTCTGTGGTTGGGGGTTTGGGGTGGGGGTTGGTATAATATTTCCACAAACATTTTAGTTTGTGAGGGATTAGAAACCATTCCGTCAGAGACATTGCCCTTCACCACACTGACCTGTGGTGAAGACAAGTTAGGCTGCTATTATAATTCACCCACTTGCTGCACCGGCTATCCTATCCTCTCCATCTCACACTCAAGAACCGTGGCGCCATTACAAAACTACCCTGTCCCTTCTGGCCCATGATTGCTTCAAAGAAACGTCCTCTTGTGTTCTATTTTACAGATGAGGAAAGCAAAGCAAGGAAAGGTTGAATTTCCCCCAAGTCATATACTTCAGAAGGACAGATCAGAGACTGAACCCCATATGTTCAGACTTGGTTTCTAGTGTTTTTTTCCTTTTCATCATAAAAAACATCTACCTAGAAGATTGCATATATTAGCTAATATCAAATAAGTCTTAGTATCCGGCTATGTTGCTGTCCAATATGGCTACCGCCCACTGCCCACGGGCCCTCTGGGCAGCTGCTGATGCTGTTCTGCTAAATGTGAAAGATTCCTTCTCCAGCAGGAGAAGAAAAGTGCATTTTTGTCTGGGTTGCCAGCTGCTAGGGAGATGGAGAGTTTGGGATAAGGTTGCTGCTGCTTAGATTTAAGAACGATAATTTTATCAAAATGAAGCTCTTCATAGCTGAATGTACCATGCACTTTCTTGTATCTAGTTTTAAGAAGGCAGCATTTCTGTTTTCAAGAACTCCACTGCCAAAAGAGATCTGCTTTCACTGCTATTGTATAAGAGCTGCACAATCTCAAAGTGGAGCCAAGGATTGTGAGTTCCAGGGATAAAAGCCCCTGTTTTATATTTCAACTGATTCAGGAGATTCATGTCTCACACACATGCTTCATTGATGATGAAAATTTTACTTTTTGTCTTTTCTTAACTTTACTATTTTAATTGATTACATATATATATATCCCAAGGTTCTCCCACCACCTTGTCACCCATGAATGATCATCTTAATCTCTTGTGCTCATCTTCCCCTGACTGTAATGAAAATTTTAATGTGTAGCCTCATACTCTGCTGTATTACTCTCTATACTCAACTATGATTTCTCTATTCTAATTAAATTTTGTCCTTCCCCTCTTGTCACATTTTTCTTTTTCTGCTATGATAAATTCAAGCACGGCTATATTCCCATTCTCCCTATTTATACTTTTTCTCTTTCTGTCCTTTTTACTTCGACAATTATGGACAATAAAGGTGCATTCCTCCTTTTAACTTAGCTACTATATGGGAACATTTTATGTCTTTATTAATAATACTATATGCTGGCCCGGAATGGTGGTGCATTCCTGTAAGCGGCAGCCTAGGAAGCCATGGCTGGGGCCAGGGATCGTGGTTCATGTCCCACCAGGGGCACATAATGAGACCTAGTTCCTAAAAGATATAGCTGGGCATGGTGGCATGTGCCTGTAATACCAGCTACCTAGGAAGCTGAGGATGGGGAATGCTTGAGTCTGGGGTACCCCGGGCAACGTGAGCCTGCAGTTCCACAGGCAAAAACAGCAAGACCTAGTCTCAAAAAAAAAAAAAAAAAAAAAAAAAAAAAAAAAAAAAAAAAAAAAAAAAAAAAAAAAAAAAAATATATATATATATATATATATATATATATATATACTATATGCTATTTCAAAACAGATCTCCTATAGACAACTGTCTTTCTCCTTTGTCTCCTTTGTCTCCTTTGTCATAGTGTGCATGACCAAAACCTGGACAGAGAGGTAGGAAGAAATCGTATTCCCACATGTATACACAAGCATACATGCGCATGCATACACACACACACACAGAGTCTACTCAAAGGTAAAGGTTTGACCAGGCTGAAGAATGATTCAACACAAAAATACTATTTTTCATTTTCTAAAGGCATATTTCTAAAAATGAGACTCTTCAGACAACCTTGGGATAAACGTTTTTGTTTCGGGGGACCTATTTCTATTCCAGCACAATCCTTGGCTGCAGGTTCCCCTGACTCCATCATGGCCAGTTGGCAATTCTCCCCTTGGGTCACTCCTACATTACCTACGTGACTGGGTGACATCACTCACTGTATTTTTCAGTGACACGATCAAGCACCCTTCTCCATGGTTGAACTGTGAGTGTCACTGTGAAACCAGAGAGGCCCCCAATGAAGAGTCCCACACACCGCTAAGTGCTCAGAAAGGTCAGCTGAGGAGACTACATCATGATCCCTAATGGTCTACAGATTAGTCTGTGGATTAATTCGTCTGTGGAATAATAATATTCATATATATTCATATTCAAATGAAATAAGTCAACACTTTCAATACTTACGACAACTTTAACATGTTTGGATAGATCTCTAGAGCTTCTCTGCAGGAAATCAGAAAAAGCTGCCTATACCAGAAGGAAATTAAAAAAAAACCTTAATAACAAGGTCATGCCAAACCACTGTTTCCATAGTCTATAGTTATTAGTGACTTGGTTATGTGAACATATAAAGTAATCCAAAATACAGCAGAATGATGGCTGTCAAGTTAGGTTCTCTTCTCTTTCAAAATATAAACTATAAAAAAAATTTAAGATCACAGTAGAGAACTAAAAGTAAGTAATCCAGGATCAGTTTAAAGATTTATTCTAAATACCTGTCCTTACCTTCCGACTTGTTCATAGATTCTGATATAACCTTTAACTTGCCCTTTTATCTTGCTCCCTGACGATGTAATTTAGACCACCCTTTTTCCAAATCAATATTTTGAAGATTTTTTTTTCCCCCTTCATGGGCATTCATGGCAGGGATATTCTGAGGAGAAGAAGGAATTGAATCGAAGGAGGGGAGGGGAACTTTAATATCATATATGCTTCTGTAAAAACTCACCATGTTTCTTCAATTTCTTACCCAAACGTCAACACATATGTGTCCCTGTGGAAACTACATTTCTTTCCCTAGAGTTTTTACATAGCTTACAGCCTATCTAATGTCTTCTTAGACTGGCTGTGGTATTTGTTTTTCACCACCCTCCTCAAGTACCATCAAGGTACAACATGTTGTACCAGTACAACATGGAACCAGAGCACTTTAAAATTCAAAGATGATCGCCTATCATCAGGAATAAGCAAATCAAAACCACAGTGAGATCCCACCTCACCCCTGCGAAAATCCTCATATCAAAATGACTAAACAAGTGCTAGAGAGATTGTGGAGAAGAGAATCTTTTAAGACTGTTGGAAGGAAAACAGAAAGGGCCAATTCCTATAGAAATAAATAGGGAGATGTCTTAAAAGATTAAAAATTGATCTATCAGATGACCCAGCAATTCCACTCCTATACATCTACCCAAAGCACTCAAATATACTAAATAGCAGGGAAACTTGCACTCCCACGTTCACTGCAGCAAAATTTACAATAACCAAACTTGGGAAATAATCTAAAGGGTTCAAAAACAAATAAGTGTTTTTTAATAGATTAAGATATACTATATAGAGGCAATGAAATACTACTCAGTGATGAAAAAATATGACCTCATGTCATATGCAACGATGTGGATAGAGGTGGAAGGGACTGTTTATGTGAAGTAAATCAGGAGGAGAAAGATATACTGGATGGTGTCACTTGAGGAATATAGAGAAACCCAACACAAGGTCAGTTAAAGCCAAACTCAAAAATTAGCCTCTGAAAGCTGACTACAGAAATGAGATATTCAGGGGGGGGGGAGGCTGAAGTGGGGAGGGAGCATAGTGAACTATGTAGTGGACGGGGCGGAGGGCAGGGAGAGCTGCTTTGGTGGTGCAGGGTTATAGTAATAGCATCAGAAGAGGACTCTATGCTTCCAAAATAGAAGCAACTATGTAAACCAACATGACCTCAATAAAATAAAAAATAAGATCTTTTTAAAAATTCAGAGATGATGAACACCAGTTTCTCTCAATTATCTCAACTATCTTACTTTGATTCTTATGCAAGATTTTAAAACATTAAGCATATACATATTTGTAACCATCTGAGATGTGAATGCAATTATTTTAATATACTTAACATCTTTACTACCAATAAATTATTTTAATATACTTAGCATCTTTACTACCAATAAATCTCAAGAAATATCTAACAACTTTAAAATGAAATATATACTTACCCCTGCATAGAACATTTTATTTCGAAAACGACTATTGAATTTCTCCGGATTTGCTTCTGTGAAAGGGAAAATGTAGCTTGTTATAGAAGCCTCATCAAAGATAGTGACATAGATTAGCTCCCAGCTTTATCTCTCCCCTTCCTCACCCTTTAGATTCATCAGACCAAAGGCATCCCATCATCATGTGCGCCTTAGTCATAGGCCATGTGGCACAGTTGTCCAGTGACACAGAAATATAGTGCCAAAAGGCAGCACCAGTATTAACTGGGGACTACCTAAAAATGCAAACTACTAGACTCTACCCCAGAGCTGCTAACATGGGACACAGGGTAGGTGAAGCCTAGGGATCCATGGTTCACTCTCCAGGTGATTCCCAGGAACATATGGCAAGACACTCTACCCTCTATTTAAAACAGAGCTGATAGGGCGGCAAGGCAAGGCAGTAGAGGAAAGAAGGAGCAGGTGTGAGAGTAGCATAAAGATAACTATTTGCTTTGCCCTCCAAAGGAATAAACTATGAGTGCAATTTCCAAATAGTATTAAATATGGGAAATAGGGATAAAAATTATGTTGATAATCTGCTTTCATATTTTGCAAAAGTAACCTACCATCTGCTCTCGTTTGTGGCAGATGTTCAAAAATCATATGGTTTACACACACATCAAATAATCACACATATATACACACATACACAAACAGGTGACCTGCTCCATGGACCCAGAGCACATAAGAGTAAAAGGCTCCAGCCAAAAAACCATTTAACTTTGATCTGCTCTATGATCTGTATGGTCTTCTCTATGATTCTGCTGTATGATGTACAAGTTGTGGTTTGTATGTTATGTAGGTTAATTGAGACTCTGCATCTGAGATGTTCACATAAATTCCAGGGACTACACAATGCAACCATCAAGGATTATTTCTGAAATTCCTTCTAATAAAATTCCAGAACATTCTAAAGGAATCCACTATCAATGTTTTGCCTTCTGCTATTTTATTCCAGGTGCTCATCAAGCCCTTCTTAGGGTCCAGTGCTTTGCCAGGTCATTCTTCCAAAGACGGCTGGTTGGCTGGCAGGAATGCTCCATGTCCTAACCCGGTTTTTGAAAAGCAAATCCCAACTACTGTTACCTAGACCAAGAAAAGCCATACTGTGTTCTCTCACTAAGGTTGGGCAGAGTACAAATAATCAGAGCTCATGAATACCCTGGACAAGTGACAATCAAACTACTTTCAGAAAAAGAGAAATACTGGATGTTCTCACTTATATGAGGAATAAAGGGAAAATAAATAAACAGACAAGAAAAATTTAAAACTAACTTTCAGCAAAACTGAAGCATGGAGCCTGAGAGGGGGAGGGAGAGAAGGGGGGATGGGAGGGGCACAAAAGACTAAGATGATGGTTCATGGGTGATAAGGTGGCAGGAGAACCCTGCGGGTAGATAACAATGTAAAATAAAACAAACAAAAATAACAAAACTTCTTTCAGAGTTATTAGGACATAAAACCAAGTCAAAACAGGGCAACTGAGGAAAGATTTATAATTTTTAAAAAAAGGAATATTTTCTAACTTGGGTCTTGAGAGTTTACATCTACTCACAGTTTCTCTGTATCAAACCTCTTCTTAATCATTCACTCTGTTCTACTTTAACAAAACACTCTAGCCCAAGAAACAAAAGATTAGCTTATAGACTAGTAAACAAAAAGAAGGGGGAAAGGGTACTAACTGAACTGTCACCCTGAGCTCTCCCATCTTTGGTCCCTGAGCTGATGGTTTTTACAGTCTGAGGCCTCTGTAGGATAAGCCTCACTGCTGAAGGACTGGCTGTTTTGACTCAGCTTTCGCTGGGTGTCATTTTCAGTTGCATCAACTCCATCTTGCTTTCTGGAACCCGAGGCAAAATGAAAATCTGTTGCTATGAAATTGATCATAGATGCCTAGGCCCCAACTTAAAAAAAAAAAATCAGATCCAGCTATTGAGCAAGTTATAAAAAGAAAATGGAAAAGGGACCCACAGTTCCAGAACTGACCTTTTTCAAGGTACTGATGTCCACAGCTACTCAGTGAATCATATACCAACTACTAACATTTACTTTTTTATGTAATGTGATTTGGAAAATATTCACATCTTTATGAGATTTTCCTGTGCCGCTTAAAGATCTAAAAGTACTTTTCTTTCAAAGAAATGAATTTTCTCTCAAGAGATAGAAAGTGTGCTTTCTACAAAAGACAAGGAAAAAAAGTAAGCATTAAACTGAGTTTTGAGTAATTTTACTCACATAATTGGCACAATCATCACCTCATCTACAATTTAAGTAAGCAAAGCCAACTAGACACATAAGCCCCCAAAAACAGAGATCTGGCAAAACATCAGCAAGAGAAAGGGGTCAAAGAGACACACTGTCAAGAAAGAGGCAGGAGAGTTACACATGTGCTTTGACCTTGAGGGTGAAAAAGTACGCGGTGTGAGGTCAGCTCTGTTAGTCTTATAACTGCTCCACTGACTCCTAGACTGTGCCTTCCTGGGCAATGGGACCTTTTCCCATTTTCATATCTACACGATTCCAAGCACAAATCATACTCAGAAACAAAGATCGCCTGGAACTAAGAGAGTTGTCTACTTACATTGGAGTTTTACTACTCCCTGAAGAAATCAGGACATAAGAAAGAGATGAAGATCCTGTAAGCAGCAGTATACAATCATTCCTCCTTAGCTACGAAGATGAAGGCATTGGCTGGCTGAACATGTGCTATAAACTAATGTGTCTCTGAGAAGGACCATGGAAAGCATCCCAACTGTATCAACAGAAGCGGGTATGCAGCTGTGAGGAAGGGCAATGAGAAAAGTTGAGGGGAACTTGTTCCTTAAGTTCTGAGATCAACCAAGAAAGGCTATTCTCAATCAACGCCAACAACACTCAAAGTATCCCAAGACCCCAATAATGAAAGCAGCCCAATCAAAAGATGGGGAGAACTAAAAAGACACTTCTCCAAAGAGGAAATACAAATGGCCAACAGGCACATGAAAAATTGCTCAATGTCACTAGTGATAAGGGAAATGCAAGTCAAAACCACAATGAGATACCACCTTACACCAGTAAGAATGGCCCACATAAAAAAACAAAAAAACAAAAAAAAAAAAGCCAACAATAAGTGCTGACGTGGATGTGGAGAGAAAGGAACACTCTTACACTGCTGGTGGGAATGTAAACTCATCCAGCCACTATGGAAAGCAGTATGGAGGACCCTCAAACTCATGAAAATGGAACTACCATTTGACCCAGCAGTCACACTTCTGGGAATCTACCCAAAGGAGACCTCAAGGTGGGTACAAAAGGACACCTGTGCTCGGATGTTCACTGCAGCACTATTTATAATTGCAAGGACCTGGAAACAACCCAAATGTCCCAAAACAGATGAGTGGGTGAAGAAGATGTGGTATATATACACACAATGGAGTATTACTCATCAACTAAAAATGACAAATTTGGTGAATTTATGGAAACATGGATGTACCTAGAAGAAATCATACTAGCAGAAACAAGTCAGAAAGAAAAAGACAGAAACCAAATGGTTTCACTAGTATATGGACAACCAAATGAAAATACACAATGGGAGGGTGGGGACCAGCTGGAATGGTCAGGGAGGGGAGGTGGTGGGTGACCCCCTGGAGATTAAATGGAGATAAAATTGATGTGAAATATATATAAATAAATTATTTTTTAAAAATGCTACACTATAAAACTCCTGAAATAAAAAATAATGAAAGCACCTGTGACTTACTGCTGCAATTCCTACAATGGCCTTCCTTCTCTTCTACAAGAAGAAGGTGTGAAATAGTGACACTCAAACCTGCACTTCCTGTGTCTGTACCATTAACTGACTTACAACCTAGCATCATCAATGCGAACTGTAGGTTTCTACTCCTGCCAACATGGCAGCATAGAACAAAGAAGTTCCTTTTTAGTTCTCTAAGTCAAAAATCTTGACTGTGTCCTCCTGGCCCTCCATCTAGAGTTTTTAGAGGGTCAAAAATCAAAGTATTGGTGTTTGAACTGGGGCGCCTGGCGAACTGCCCTGACAGACAGCAGCCTCCACCCCAAAGCCCAGCTTGCGCGGGCTGAGCCTCATGGCGGCTGGGTCTCACTGGCGACAGGGAACCAGAAGTCCCTCGACCACCGCACCAGCAGCTGGGTGAGAGCTCCACGGAAGTCAGGTGAGGTCCCTTCCCTGACTGCCCCCTCAGGCAGCATCGGGTCGCACCCGGTTGCAAGGAAACGGTCCTGAAACAAAGGAGCAGGTCTGCATTTTGCAACCGAAAGAAGCCTTCCAGGCCAGGTTAAAGCAGTACCAAGTGTGTTTGAACTGGGGGCGCCTGGCGAACTGCCTTGACGGCCAGCAGCCTTCACCCCAAAGCCCAGCTTGCGCGGGCTGAGCCTCACGGCGGCTGGGTCTCACCGGCAACAGGGAACCAGAAGTCCCTCGACCACCGCACCAGCAGCTGGGTTAGAGCTCCACGGAAGTCAGGTAAGGTCCCTTCCCTGACTGCCCCCTCAGGCAGCATCGGGTCGCACCCGGTTGCAAGGAAACGGTCCTGAAACAAAGGCGCAGGTCTGCATTTTGCAACCGAAAGAAGCCTTCCAGGACAGGTTAAAGCAGTACCGAGTGTGTTTGAACTGGGGGTGCCTGGCGAACTGCCCTGACGGACAGCAGCCTCCACCCCAAACCCAAAAGCGCCAGCGCTGCTACGCGTCACTGGCACAAACTCAGAAATCAAGGATACTCACTACCAGAAGCACAGAGGCAAAGTTATCCACAACTGTATAGATTTCAACATGCCTAATACTAGAGCAGTAGTCACCCAATATGTAGAGCAGATCCGAAAGGAAAACACAGGAAGGAGGAAGACCATAAATACTCAAGCAAGCCCTAAGAAAAATAAATCACCACCAAAGGAT